>CACKRE030005132.1:12212-25370 GCA_902602495.3 Ectocarpus sp. CCAP 1310/34
TTGCCGTTCGGATTTTTCAATGCCGACAGCTCGCATGGTGTTGACGATACCGTCGACTCTGGCGAAGAAAAGCTTCGAAAGAATGGAAGAAGCGGCTATGCATAGGGCCACTGCTGCAGATGCGGCGCGTGCAGCTGCAGACGCGGCGCGTACAGGGCCCTCTGGTGGAGGATCAGGACCCGGGTATCAAACGGTGAGCATGGCAGACGGCGGTAGCCAGTTGATGAGCGGTCGTTTTGGCACTCGAAACCCGCCGAAGCACCCGAACGAACCGGGGAAGTTTATGAGCTGGTCACGGAGGATGCGGACTTTCCTCGCTGTAGAAGGTCTGGAACAAACCCTTGATCACCAACCCCCTACTGGCTACGTCCACATCATCGGCTGTCCGGATCGCAACTACCTAAACCGCATTCATGGAGCGCCGCTGGTGACAGCACACTTGCGGGCGTGGGGGTACCTTGTGGAATCAATAAGCGGTTCGGACATCGAAGAAACGTTGTTTGCGTGTAGCTGCGTGCCGGAGGCGTGGACCGCTATCCGTGAATGGTCTTTGCCCACTACTGATGCTGAGCAGAGACTGCTTGAGCGACAGTTGGAGACTGTTGAGATGTCCCCTGGCAAAAACCCGGTTGTACGAGAGATAGTGTGGGGTTTTCCGTTAGGAACTCGTCCAATAAGTTGGCGTCAGATACACCCCCTGGACAGACTTTCAACTACTCCCTAGTACCCAGGACGAAGAGGATGCACCCATCAAATGGGACGTTTTCGGAAAGCTCTCGACGAGAAAGTTCTGACACCACCGTTTACGGCACCATCACTATTGTCGGTTTTTGCTGCAGAGTAGCCCTCGGCTTTGAAAATCGGTCAAGTTACAGGGGGGGGGTGGTATCTCGTACAACCGGCGGTATATATTTTTTTACCCTAAGTTTGACTTCTAACTAAAATTCAAGAACCATGTGATGGCCAGACGTAAGCACGCATTCATGACCATAGAATGATAGTTTGTAAAACACATGACGGCCTAATCAGCACCCTTTTTCAACGTACACTGCTGCAATATCAGTACAAGAGGATTGTCAAGTGCCCTGATCGCGCGCAGATTTCCTCTTTGATTATCATGACGAGCGTTCACGAGACATCCAGGCGTTTTCTGTTCAAGATTCCGATCAACTCATCAACTCGCGCGCGGCGCCCGCGTCATTGTGTCGAAAAGAGTCATCTTTTTGTTCGACCCCCGCAGGCCGTCCCCCTCTCGTTTCACACACAAGCAGGGCCCTCTGTGCGAAAAGCCTCACAATCCATACGCATCCCCTCTGCGGCGAAGCCTAGCAAAAGCGCAGCTATTATCGGACCGTCGTCTTCTGCTGGCCCACACGTACTTTTGACACAACGCGGGAGCACAACGGAGAGCTTCATCCACGGTTTCCTTTCTCCTTACCCCGAGAGCGCCAACGCAGCGTCGGACTCTGCACACACAATGAACTCGTCTCTGAGCCAAGGGGTGCTGCCCCGTCGAGCCAAGAGCGGTAGCAGGAGAGTGGTTGCCTCAACTTCCTCGAGAACGGCGCAATCCTACGGCGGGCGAGCGACACCGTTCCGCTCATGTCACAGCAGCAGCAGTGGCCGGCGACGAGGGGCCGTTGTTGTTGGCGATGCCTTTGGGACGTGTACGCGGGTCGCCTGCGCAGCCATGATTGCTCTCGTGCTGCTTGGGGACAACACATCGGCACGGGTGAGTGGGCTTCGGGGTTGACAGTAGCGTGCCTTGCACTTACGACAAGCTGCTTGTTGCGGCTCATGCAGCAGGAAATCATTGTTGACGGGGAGATTTGAGAGGGGCCGCAACACGGGGACGTAGAGACCACACCCCTCACATGAGTTTTTTCAAGATTACTCAAACGAATGAGCGGGAATGTGCCGACTTTCATCTCTAGGAAAGAGACTTGCTTGATGCAGTCAACGTCACCAGTGTATGTTCTGCTGGCCGCCTCACCTTTGGCTGTTCAAGGTACCGGGCATGTGTGCGCTACGTAGCGCTCAAGCACGATCGCACCAATGTACAGCAGCTCTAGAGTGGCATGTAGCAGTTGATGACTCACCTCCTCTGCTTGTGTGTTGTTTTACGACTTTGTCTTCGCAACGCACTATTAATAGTTACTCTCTGTACACGATGCTGTAGATAGGATTTGAGGCCGGTTTTCTGCCAGCCCTACCCTCCGTAAGGCACGGCGCACAGCGCTGTGTATCGTACCTTCATCGCTGGAGCAGTTGCAACCGATCGTGTTCTGCTCCTGCGGAGTCAGTGGTGTTTGTTCTTTTCTACTTCAGTATTTTGCCACGACAGACGTGTATGTGACGGTTCGAGCAATGACGTGTCCAGCCCCCCCCCCCCGCCGCTCGGCTGAGTCAAGTAGTTAGTGTGCCGTAAAGTGCTCCGCCCGCGTTGCATGTACCTCGTAGCTCCGATGCCGCGTTGCTAATGTAGCCTCGTGCATTGTTGTGGCAAGTTGTGCTCTTGCCGGCCGGTTACCTGTTGACTTATCTATGTACGCGGAGCTTCGTCGACGAAAGGGTCGTGTTAGCGCCCCAAGTACGCACGAATGACATTCGTATTTTTCTGCTACACCTCCGTGGCTCCGTGGCCGTTGTGATGAGTTGACGCTCGTGCAAACCGCTGTTCCGTGCTGACTGCTCCCCCTACTGCTCCTTACTTCTCCCGCTGTTTGTCTCTGGCCGCTGCTGCTGCTGCTGCTGCCGACTCGTGCTTCTGCCAAAATCATTCCATGACCAGTCATCGCTTCCATCTGACCGCCGGACGGCAGCATCGGGGCACCACCACCAACATCACAACATGGCATGGCAACTGTTCGCGCCGAAAGCACGATCGTCGCCGTCCGAGCGAGCCGCCGCAAGCCTAAACCTGAAGCGGCGCACGCGGCTAGCCGGGGCGGACGGGGTGTCGGCCGTGAGCCCGGCGCAGATGTACAGAGTAACGCAGCAAGGGTCGTCGTCGGGTAGGGGGCGGGGACAAAAGCGGCAACACGAGCAGCGATTTTCCCGAGACGACAGCGGCGGCAGAGAAGACGGCAGGAGCAGCATCGAAGCGTTACAGTCCCCGCGTTCGGCGGAGCTGTTGACGGCGTACGCCTCGGCGTCCTCCGCTGCGGCGGCAGCGCCGCAGCCATCGTCGCGGCAACGAACGCCGTCTATTGCCGAGGGCATCGGGGGGGGAGTGGTGACGGAGGGGGAAGGTAGGCCGGCGCTCCCGTTCTTAGACGAGGAGGACCTCACCCAGCTCCGCGCTGGGCAGCGGGTGCAGAAGCAGACGAGGCAAGGAGGGTCCGGGTCGGGCAGCGTGGTAGTGGACGTGCGGGCCGACCCCGACGTGGTGCTGGAGCTGCTAACCAAGTACGAGGACTACGCGGAGATGATTGACACCGTGAGGGAGTGCGAGGTGTTCCCGCGGGGGGAGACGGCGGACTCACGGAAGGTGAGGAGAACAGTCGGGAACGGGGGGGGACGAGGGGATTCTGTGCCAGAGCATGGCCCACAGCAGTTTTGTGGTGGTTTTGAGCGATTGCTGCGTCAGTAAGGGGTGGGGTGCTGTTGACGATGTTTGGTGTGTGTGTTGGTGCCGACGTGTAGCGCGACGGGTACTGCTGTGATATTACTTGGAGTATGCTGCGTCGAGCTGCCAATGTGATGAGAATGGCTTCTTACACCGAGTTTCTCCGACCTTGTGCGAGGGTACATACATGCGAGAGAGGACGGCGGGGGGGCACTCACGCACGGGTCGAGTTTGAGAATCGTTCGACTATCCAACGCGACGGTGGTAATTCAGTTGGATGATCAATAATGAGGCCCTTTTGCGTTTGTAACGAGGTTCGAAAAATCAAGCTGTTGGCGAAAATGAAACCATATTTTTTGGCTCTTGGGCGCCGGGGCAACTTTTCAAGTTTTTGCGATCGGAAACAAACAGCAAAAGTCCGCCGGGCGGGAGGGTACGTTTTTTCAGTCAGGGGACCAAAAGTTACACCCAGTCCTCACTCATCTTAACGCCTCACCAACACGCATTTCTGACGGTACACCCACGTACAACACACGTGCATTTAATTTTTGGTCAGGTGGAAGTGACGGTGAGCAGGTTCAAGCTTCACATCCGGGTAGTGATGTCCCTCCTCCGAGAGCGCAACATGGTGCAGTTCGAGCTCGACCCGGACTGCACGAAGGCCGGCCGCGCGGTTTTGCGAGAGGCGACCGGCTTCTTCTACGTCGAGTCCCCCCCGGACCGACCGGGCTTCTCGCGGGTGTGGATGCTGGCGAAGGTGGACGTCAATCGCATTGTGCCCGGGGCCATCGTCGACTATGCTGCCGGCCGCGCGCTGCCCCGCGCGTCGAACTGGATCAAGCCCACCTGCGAAGCGGCGCAACGGAGAAAGCTGCGAGCAGCGACGGCGTAAAAGGCTGCGAGCAACGAAACGGAGTGATGTTTTCTTTATCACGAGTGGACGACGAGGGTTCTGATCCCCTGTGGCAGCGGCGGTGTCCCCTTTAGGGGTGCCAAGTGTTTTAGAGTCGTGACAGGGGGAGGAGGGGGGGCATCAACGGACATTGGTTGCTTAGTTCGGTGAACATGTTGCAGTCGATCTCTTCTTTTTCCTTTCGATACTCCCGGCGTTCCCCGCGTAGGTGGCAATCCGTGTCTTTTATCTTCTTGTTTCCTCGCGCGTACTCGATGGGTGCGTTTGTTTCGACGCGGACATACGGGCCACACGCCTGTATTTTTCGATGAGGATGTGCACATCGTGTTGAAATACGCGTGTTATGGCTTTTGAGGGCGCGAGGGTGCGTTGCTCGAGTGGTGCACAGCGCTTGCGCTGTGGGGCGCGGATTATGAGTGCAGTTGGTAGAGACGTGTGATTCAAGGAACAGAGCTGCGAGTGGTGCAGTGAGATACGGCGGCTCCGGCGTCTGTTCGTTGGAGTTATTTTTACTGGTACTCTCTCTTTCGAACATGTAGTGTGAGTGTCTCTTGGCAAAAGAAATCGAAATTGAGATGACTTGTGGACTTTGTATATGTTATTTTTGTTGCATGTGAAGGAGTGTTGGCATTACGGGGTGGCCGAGCCTTCCGTTGGAGAAAATATTGTAGATCATCGTCAACAAGGCTCTCGAAACCAAATCCCTTGGGTGTCCGGGTTGAAGGATCAATGTTTTTCTATTAGCAGACGGCTGGTGTCGCTTTACGTGGGTTTTGTAAAGGGAGGAAGTGGAGAAACCCTTCATGGGCGAAGTGTTGGTGCGACTAAAAAAAATGCTGAGAACAATTGAGTGTACATCCACGTGGATAAAACAGAGGGACGCGTTGCTGCTTTGAAACTAAAAAGCTACTTGCACCCTCAAAAGTTACAACCGCCGCGAAGGCTCGGACCTTGCCGAGGGGAGGCGAGAGCACAGTACACCCTGCCTTGGGCCCCCCATCATCTGCGTCCCGCTTATTTTTGTGGTTTCCAACCGTCTAAAACAGGGAGATAGGTACGCGCCTGCGACTCTGGCCGGCTCGTTTTGATCGCAATCAGCGGGTGCACGACAGCCCTGAGATTGTGCAAGACGCACGTCAGACACTGCATGGCACACGCAAAACGAGTAAGAACTGTGCTTGGTTTCCTACCCGCGGGGCATGGAATCTCAACCCAGAGCTTCAACTCCATTGTGGCAATTTTGCGTAGTTACAGAAAAAAAACTCGCGGTTTTGTCGTTCAAAACTTCGGTAAATCGCACCGCTCGGAAGGGGCGGACAACATGTTACACACACAAGCACACATTGTACTAACTACTACATTGCGAGCACAGCATCTACCAACGCCTCTCTAAGGCCGCCGCCGCCGTCTGGTGCTGGTGCTGCTGTCATCGCGTGACGCCAAGGATGCTTCGGAAGAACTCGTACGCCACAAAAAAGAAGGCGTTCGCCGGGATCTTGTGCAGCAGTCGAGGAGTAGCCCCCTTCAAGAAAGCCTGCCGAAGGAAAAGACGTTCGTTCAGTGAGCATGATGAACTCCCTCCGACGAAGCCTAAAAGGCGTTGCTGCATCGACGTGAAGTGGACGTTCGTATCCCGAGGTACGGTAGTCACCACATTTTTTGCAACAACTCCAACCGGAAGCCGTCAGAGGAAGGCCAGCAGACAGACGAGGACCCAGATTGGCTGTGGACACGCAGGGACTTGACTGGAATCTAGTGATGACCAGGTTCATCCAAAGTTACCGTCAAGGTTCGAATGGTCCACCACGAATCAAACAGCGACAGCGCGCTGCAAACAACGACGAATCACCCGAGAGAAAGTACTGTGTAGAAGAGAGAGGCATTTGTCTGAACAATGATGTAAGGAAAAACCGCTCGCTGTCGGCGTGAATGCCGTGAGCATAACATGATGTAAGCTGGCACTTTTCCGAACACACAACACGTCTTTCTTTCACGGAATGGTCGATCCCGAAAACACCTCTGTCAGCGAAAGAATCGATCGCGCTTCAACCGGAAGGCGGGCCTATCCTCTCCTTCGTGGGGCAAGGAGAGGCTAAACTACTGAGAGGAAACAACAAACGTTATCGCCAA
Source organism: Ectocarpus sp. CCAP 1310/34 (assembly GCA_902602495.3). NCBI lineage: Eukaryota > Phaeophyceae > Ectocarpales > Ectocarpaceae > Ectocarpus > Ectocarpus sp. CCAP 1310/34. The sequence continues at coordinate 18,824 of CACKRE030005132.1, forward strand.
CGCGCAGGAGGACAACACTCCGGGCCCTGCATCGGGCAGAAACAACGGTTTCGTTCGATCAAGTTGTCTTCAGCAAACCAAGGCAAGCCTTCACGGATAAAGCGTGTGCACAAGACTCCTTTTGAGAAACGAGGCGACATAAAAAGCAGGCAACAAAAGTCAGGTATAGACACTGCGCTTTACCTGCGGCCCCTCCTTGCTAAGCGCCTTCCACGCCGCATCCATCGGCCCTGCGTACAGCTCTGGTGACGTCATCATCCTCGTCTTTATCATGTCCATGGGGTTTGTCACCAAGGACCCCATACCTCCGGCTATCGCACCGATGACCATGTTCTCGATGGGGTTAGCCTTCGCCCCCTTCTTTTTCGTCCCTGGCGGACCTTTTCGGCGAGCCGCGGCCTTCTGGAGGGTTTCGTAGACAAGAAGCGTCACCATGGCGTAAGGGATGTCTCGTGCCCATTGCGTCTTGAGCCCCCCCTTGCCGAAGAATCCCACCAGCCCTCCCTGTGGTCGCCGTGATCGGGTGCAGAGCCGGGTTCGGAGTGGGAGTGAGGCGAAGGCCCGGACTAGCTTGCTAGAATTCGTTGCGTCATATGTTCGTCCGCTTCTTTTTTGCCATACTCTACCCGACAAAAGATCGAGTACAAAGAATAACACAAATGAGGTAGTCACAGGAATGCTTCTCGCAATGCACAAGTAAGGGCACAACAATGGCTTCGAAAGCAGGAACCACAACGCATGCGGCTGCGCATGTGTCGCCGACTAGTAATGGCGACGGCAGATCTATATCGCATTTTCACCCCCGTGTGAACGAGCCGGCATCATCAGGTCTCGAAATTCTCAAACATCGGACATGAGAGCATGATGCACAACGGCTGCATCTCGCCTCACACAAAATCTCTTGGGGCAAGTGTGGGTGAAGGCCACCAACAGGGGTTCACAGGCTGGAAAACCCTACCTATTTCGTGGCAACGAACCGCGACAAATCGTGTGCCACCCTGTGACGGATTTCATATCTTGCCGGCTGGTGGAATGCGTACCATGGAGATCAGATCGATGGTTGACTTTACGATACCAGCGACAACACCAGCAACAAATCGGCTGTTGGTGTTGTTGGAAGTTTGTTCACCTCGTGGTAGATGGATTGTATCGCCACCATGGTGGTGGGGTACTGCCCAACTTGCAGGCGTTGCTTCACGACCTCGTACGGCACTCGGAAGAAGCTGGTCGGCAACGGCACACCGTACATTGCAACACACGACGACACAGAGATCAGGTCGTGGTGTGGGTCGGAAAATGACAAGAGAGGATGCATAGAGCAGTGAGCAGCGATCGACTGGTACTCAAGAAGAGCTACACAAGCTGCGTTTGTTCTGGATGCCGGTTTCTACACCTTCGTTTGATTCAGGTTGGTAAAGAGGGCGAGGGAAGCCCCAGAGCTCGGATGACCTGTGACGGTAGACGAATAGACCGTTTCGGTAGACGCCGTACCTATCTTACCTCGCGATGAAGTTGCCCACTCCCGCACTGACGGTAATACTCAAGTACGGGGAAATGCCTTGCTTGGCATCCATCTGGTTCTTGACGAACTGGTACAAGCCGAAGTACACACCGACCGCCGGCATCGAGCCGACCAGAGTCACCCCCAGCCCTTGGTAGAGCTCCGGCACGCCCCCCCGTGCCAGCAAATCTCTCCCCGCTTGCAGCAAAGTCATCCTGCGTACCACGTTTTCGCGCGGAGGTCGTTTTTCACCGAACGAAAACCATCGGGCAAGAGTCAAACAAGATCGGTTCAACTTTCTCAGGCCACTTTTCGTAGTTACAACGATTATCGCTAGACATTGCTGCTTGCTGCCGTGATGGGGCCCTGTCGGTGACCGCTTCCCATTGGCCAAATCAACGTGTGAACGCGGACGGAGGAACCCGCAGATTCCCACTACTGCACCCTCGGCAGATGCCCACGAATAACTACTGCTGTCGGCGTCATATTGTCTTTGCCTGCTTCGTTTGGGTATCTTGTCTTTGCTTACAAATTACATAGCCCCGACACATGGTAAGCGAGTTTGAGTTTAGTCTAGGGTACTTGAGCGAGAAGAGACCGCGCCTGTAGTAGTGGTATATACGTGTGTCCGCCCGCCCCCCAACCCACCTTGTCGTGCTGAATTGCTGCACAGTCTTCATCGTATCGAACGGCTGTAGCACCGTCTTGACGCACGCTGCAGCCAGCCCGCTCGCGAGGCCATTCTTGAGTCCCTCGACAGCGTTCTTCAACCTCATCCCTTGTTGCGGCGACGACGGCGGCGGTGCCGGAGCGCCGCCGCCGCCGCCGCGTGTCAGCAGCATCGTTGACGACGACCCGTCCTTCCCCTCTCTCAGGCGCAAGGCCTTCGCAGTAGACGAAGCTCGTCGGACGAGATGCTCGCGAGTCGACGACAAAGATCCGAGAGGAGCTGGGAGCGTCCTCCATCGGGTCGCCACTCCAGCGTTCGTGGCAGTGGTGCCGGATGCGGTGTTGGTGGTCTCGGTGCCTGGTTCACTCTGCGGTTCTGCCGCAGAAGCAGTCGCATGTTGTTTGGATTCGTCCAAATTCGTCGCCTCGTCTCCCGTTCCCATCCCAAACGTCCTCGTTGCCGTCGAGGCGAGGCAGCCAAGGATACCCCGAGTCCCCTCTCCTAATCTCCTCTCCCTGTTAGCCTTCCCTACGACCTGGGAGACTACCGTCTCCCGGAGCGGTTGTTGCACTTCACCTACAACGAGCTGCCTCGACCGCTGGTGCGTCTGCCTACCGAAAAACCCTCCAGCTCCTCCATTCGCAGCAGCAAAAGACAAGAGCAACAGCGTTGCGATACAAGAATCCCATGCGGATCTCAATACCATGATTGCACGAAGTGACACGTGGTACGAGCTGCAGTTTCACCGGCTGCGCCAAGACAACCACCTGCTCAGCGGGGGCACGTGGCTAGGAATTATGTAAAGGTTTTGGTATGAAAAACAGGAAAAGGGAGGGGTCGATCCGTTTTTGTCCCCGCTATTCCGCGGGTCAACACTGCCACAGCCAGTAGCAGCCCTCGCCCTGAGCTACCATGGTCATCAAGACGGAGGTGTGCGCGTTCTCGGACACCCGTATCTACCCCGGGCACGGTGTGCGTTTCATCCGCAGGGATGGGCAGGTGAGCCAGATGATCACAAGCTTGGAGAACCAATCTCACTCAAGGGCCTTACAATTTTTGGTGCCCTTGGTTTCCAAGCAGCAGCAGGGGAGCAGGAGTAGAGGCAGGAGGCCGGCTTCCCTGTGGAGTGAGGTTGTCGCCAGATGTTTGGCATCAATACGCGGGTGGAGCACTGTTTGCGGGTGGAATTGCGATGCACAGCTGCAATATATTGCCTCTATCCGTACACCTGACTTGTTGTCAAGAGTATCCTCTTGAGTCCGGGAACGGGCGTGTTTGGGTGGTTGCTCTGATCCGTTGTGGGTCGCCTGTGTCCGCCGGACGTCGTCGAGTGTCACTCCTGCCCAACCGTAACTCCTTTCATATTCGGCGCTCATGGGTGCTATCGCTGTCTTTGCCTGTGCTCCTGTGTGTTTTTCTTGTCCTGGAATGTCTGGTGTTTGCTTGTTGATGGCAGCCCATCACCCTGTTCTCGGCTAAGTGTAAGAGCTTGCTGAAGCAGAGGAAGAAGCCGGCGAAGCTGACTTGGACCCAGGTGAGACAAACTCACGAAACGCGTCACATGTCCAAAGGGTTGTTTTCAGCAGCACGTGCCTAGCAATGCACGCCCGGCTTGACGAAGTTGTTGGCAGAAATACGTTTATGCAAAATGATAAACTGATGGCGGCACGAAAATGATGCATTGTGGTCAAAACGCATAAAATTTACTCTGCAGCCGGGCCACCTGTGACTCTTGCCGAGAATAGCGCCGTTGGACCCGACTCGTCAAGAGGTATTCCCACAACTTATCGTTAGCTTTGACAACCTGTTCGTCGTGGGATAATCGAGCTATGAAATTCGGTCTGCGGGGCGTGGGCAACATGCGTACATTTGTTGGAGAGAGTAGCATGGGTACTTGTTGGGAGCAGACACGATGCAGCAGTATGAAGGGAACCCCGCATCCCATCTCTTCTATGCGCGGCGCCTGCCAACAGTGCGGTTGGCGTGCTTTCATCGTTTATCATTTTTGCTGCTTTCTTCACGGTAACAACCGTTACTCCGGTCTTTGCTCAGCACCATATATAGCCGTTTGTTCTTGTGTCGAAGCACGTGGCGTTCGCACACCCGACCGCCTGTGGGTTGTCGCCGAATGCGCCGTCATGTTTGGTCTCATGCGTGCTGAGTTCCGATGAACAACGAAGCCTAACAAGTCGTTGGTTGGATCCTCTGCATTGATGATTGGGTGGAAACCGTTTTTTCAGGCATGGAGGCGCCTTAACAAGAAGATCAAGGTGGAGGAGGTCACCCGCCGCCGGTAAGCGACACCGAGACAAAGACACAAACCCCGCGATGCACCATAAAAAAACTCACGGAGAATGCTGCGCTGGTTGGCTGCAGAAGGTGGTCTGACGCTCTCGTCCATCTGCACCAGGACGCGTCTGCGCGGTGAATGTCGAAGAAGGAATTGGGATCGATTCCAACCCCTTCGTCGGCACTCATCGAGCAGACTTTGTGTTAGAGGTGATGGACGGCAGCGTCAGGCGACCTTGACTGCAACTGTCTCCCCAGCTCGACGTGAAATGCAGTTTTTGCGCCATTTTTCCTTCTACGCTCGCGTCGGGACTCGCCGCAACCAACAAAGGACCATTACCTTGTCCTTCGTCGGCACTTGTCCCGTAGACGTGCTGCTGTGTATTTGCCGCTGCTCGTTCCTTCTTCTTTTTTTCATAACCCGGATGGTCCGGCGAGCTCTGTGCGGTGGAATGGTTGACTGTTGTTGTAGTTGTACAATGCACGTGCATCTCTATTGCGAAAGCCTACCTTTTTCCTTGCCGTGTATTAGCTTTGTTGCGTCCCTACTGTAGCCTTCTTTACCTCGGAGAAAACGAATTTCTATAATCGCACTTTGTTGGAAACACCTCGCCATACTTTTGCGTTATAAAATGTTTTGAGGATTTTTCAAGGTTGCTTTATGTAGATACACGGCGGAAGGAGGATGCAGCAGAAAGTGATACGTTGGTGTCCGGCGGTCTCTCTGTTAACAAGTGCAAGTTTCCTCCCCTCATCCCAATTTCGCGCTCTTTCCTGCAAATCGCGGGTTCTCAGTTCGCTTCGTGATCCCTCACGCGTATTTCTTCGACCTTGTCTTGTGTCTCCGTATCCACTGACGACCGACCTCGTAGCACCCGCAAGACCACCAAGCTCAACCGCGCTATCGTGGGCGCCTCGCTGGAGGAGATCAAGAAGAAGCGCAGCCAGAAGCCCGAGGTCCGCAGCGCGCAGCGCGAGGCGGCCGCCAAGTGAGTGTAGTCGCATCAGGCAGGCTGTGCTGTGTAGGCGGTCTTGGTGTTTCTGGTGTGGCTGCATCCTCTCGCATGCTGCTAGGAATTTTTGCCTCCCATTATTTGGGGCAACGGGGGTGGTATCTAGACGGCAGTGGGAGGGAGCGAAGCGCGGTGCGGTGTAAGTGAAGCTGCCTCCTGCGGTGTGTGCCCTCCCGCTGCTGCATTTGATGACATTATCGGTGGTGCACCTGGAGTGGGTGGATGTGCAACATCCTCGATGCCGCGTCTTGGCAACAAGGGCCCCGCACAACAACGATATTCTCGATGATAGTGAGGTGTAAATAGTTGCCGCTTTGTTCCACTTACCAGCCAGGTACGGAGAACACTCAAACGTCTACACGAAGTCTGGCCTTCATCTTAGCGCGTAGCGCCAAGGCTCTACTCACACATACCTGCGAGCACAGGTGTTCCCGCGAAGCCGCCTTATCGGCGATGTAGTATGCCGATGAAAGCGAGCTGGTCTTGAGGCGGTCTGGGGTGGTTTCTGTCACAACAGTAAACATGTACCGTCCAGGTGTCCACCATTTTGTCCTCTCAAGGCATACAACACCGACGGAAAAGCTTGTCCGGAGGAGGGCGCGCAGGCCGTTGTCCTATGAAACACGTGTAACGAAACCCTATTTTTCCGTTGTTCTTCCGCCGCTGCCGCAGGGAGGTGAAGGCACGCAAGGCCGCCAGCAAGGCCGCGAAGGGCTCTTCCACCGCGATGAAGGCCAAGCCCACTGCCTCCAAGCAGAAGGGCGCCAACACCAAGTACGTTGTCGCGCACTGGTGGTACGCGTTACGACTACGCAGCACATGCATGTGTGGGTCTGTTTTTGAAGAGAAAGGGTTCGGGTGCACGGGTGTTGCTATATCTTTTTGCGTGTGGTTGGATTCGTGATTGCTGTGGTCGTTTCTCATCCTTTTCTTGATGACCGGGGTCACACTTGCGCGCTTGTTCGTGTCTTGGGCGTTGTCCATTTTGTTGAGAGGGCGCCCTGTCCGGTGTTGTTCGTTTCGAACCGGGCGATCACACTTCCTATCTCATGAAACCACCCCCCCCCCCCCCCC
>CACKRE030005132.1:52399-66562 GCA_902602495.3 Ectocarpus sp. CCAP 1310/34
GGGGGGGGGGGGAGCACACTGACACGTGAACGGAAAAGGAGGGTGGGGCGTAGGGGGCGCAAAAATGATATCGAGGGACCAAGGTAAAAGGACAGGTTTCGTTTTGTTGCGGGGTGAGTGGGCCGTGGGTGGGTATCGAGTGTGGAAAGAAAATAAGCAAATACTCGAAAAAAGTGGAATTTGGAGACGCATTGAGTTCTGCTGAGGATGACATACAGCAGTGCTGGTGCTCAGCCAGGCCATATCCTAACACACAAATGCCAAAGTAGCAGGAGGCGGTTTGACCGATAGTACCAGACCATTCTCGGAGAGGTAACAAGCGCTTGTTCGGCGCAGAGAAAAAAAACAGCCAAACCGACGACAAACACAGGGTCCTCGCAAAACAAAGCACCCAAACTCTTAAACTTCGTACAATTGGGTCGGAGGACGACTCACGATAAGTCGTCTTGCTCGATGATCGGAAAAGACTCCACTCCCGCGAAGCTGGTCTGTCGCTTCGCCTGCGCGTTGAAAGGGGACTGCCGGACGAGTCTGTGGGTCCCCTTCTCGCCGGCCAGGTAACCGTACGCGAAGTCTCCCTCCACCTGCATCTCGCAGCTCTTGATGCCCGCTACTTCCCCCGACTGCGCCACGGAGACAGGGATACGAAAGCAGACTTGTTTGCGTCACGCCGCGCGCCGCATACAACCGTGATCTGTTTCATCTTCAGCCATCACCATGTTACAAATCTCGTATTTGTTGTGGCTTCTATGTAAAATTCCTGTCGAGTTGTTTGGTTCTATGCATGGCGTGCTTCTGGTTTCATGTCGGTGTCTAACCTCGTATCGAATACCTGAAGGGCTGAAACCATGGAACCGTCAGAGAGCTATTTGAGGTAGCGTCCTCTGCTCCACCCCCATCGCCTGCTCAACATAAAACACACGCATGCCCCTGCTCAAACTAGGGACACATGCTTTCCAACCTTCTGCTTACAAGTAGAACACATGCTTTCCACACCCCTGCTCTTCAATGTACCACATGTCCCCCCCCCGGCCACTCCCTTCCCTATCCTACCTCTTCCTCGACTATCTTGTACTTGAAGCCCCTCCTCTGGAAGAACCGGATGTACATCCGCTGCAGCATCTCCGCCCAGTCTTGGGCCTCCGTCCCCCCCGCGCCGGCCATGATGGTCAGCCTGCAGCCACAGTTATCGTACTTGCCCGACAGCAACTGCTGCATTTCCCACGCGTCCAAGTCCCGCTGGAGGAGCTGTAACGCCTGTCCAAGTTTCGCGACGGGCAGGGGTTTCCACACGCACAAGGCGTTTCGTAAAGCCTCACGCACACGCCACCGTTGACGGGAAGCAGAGACTTAACCTCGTTGGGTGGGTGTTACGCTAGTCAGGTGCTCTGGAGACGGGCGGGGGATTTCGCTGAGGCTGCAAGGATCGAGTCGGGGGACCTCCTCCTGTTGAAGCTTCTTGGGCTCTAGATAAGAACGGGTTGGTTGTGCCCGCTGCTGTTGCACACATAACGCTTTGTGCAGATCGATCAACTCAAACAGGACCCTAGGCATTCCAATTTGTGTGTAGGCAATAAGGTTTCCGCACAAGAGTCAAAGATTTCTCGATGGAGTCTGCTTTTTGTTAGACTACCGCAAGCAGTCGCAGCTGTTCACCTACCACGTGCCTCCACGGTCCTGCCCCAAAACTGGGACCATTTTTCCATCATCCTCCACCTTCCCCTCCGCTAATCGTCGAGCTCATGTCGGCTACGTCGCCGCCAGTTGCTCCTTGGCCTCCACAATCATCAAGGTTCCTTCTCTCCCCCCTTCTCAGTACACCAACGGAGCAAAAACTCGACAACTAGGCTCACCGCTCTCTACTACCTTGCGACTCTGATTAGCCAGGATTTCCTGACGCACCTCCGTTGCCTCATCCAGCATCGCAGCGGTTTCTTCGTCATCCCCCTCTTCCTCCCCGCAGAGCTCGATAACCGTCTCCGCGTCTGCCTCCCATCCCCGCCACCGATACAATCGGTCCAACTGCAACTTCAACCTGCGGGTGTACCAATGTAACAGCAGCAGCGGAGGGAGCCGAGCACGTGCCGAGTGAACAAGTGCTTTTTGTCTAGAGGAGCTACAGCAGTGGTAACTTTGGTGCCACAGCTGTTGTATCTTCGCCCCCTGTGAGCGAATTCCAGCCGGTAGATCCCCCTCGTTGCCGGACTCTAGTACCCAGAGCAGAACCATGGATGATATGTCTTGGGCAACACAGGGTATGTCGTCGAAATCAAGGAAAACACGATGCCCTTTACAAGTTAAAGGCAATCACCGCAGGAGGACAAGTGAAGAATACTCCGTGTACCCAAGAATCACCCCGGATGGTGCGCCAAACAAGCACACGGAAAGGTATGGTATGTGTAGACTGGTGCCCAGGGGACAACAAACTCTGAGTCATAAGGACAGAGGTAGGTCATGCAACTTATGGGACTGCTTGTCAAGCTGCTGTGTCCACGAACACACGACAGGAAGGGCACCAGAGCCATCTACACTGCGAGTTGTGCCGGACTGAAATACTGCTGTTGCTGCAGCTCGTTCCGCGCTGAATGCGGCGGAATACATGTCACATGAAAACATACCTACGCGATGAGGCGAAGACATCACACTCCCTGGCTGGACCGATTTTCCAAACTCAACTATCCCACGACGAAGAGGATATCCAAACCAAACGATATCTTGTCGGAAAGCTGCTCTCGACGAGACGGTTCCAACGCCGCCACCGCCACTCCTTATGCTTGTGGAGAATCGAGCTTTGAAAATCGGTCCTGGGGGAGTGATATCTTGTGTCACCGACCGCTGTTGGACCCATACTTGCTGTTGCTCCAGAATATGTACCCACCCAACGATCCCCCTTACCAAACACGTGCACGCGCTCTACCACCCACTCCGAACTCCGAGCCGCAAGCTGACCTGTTCAAGTCCCCAAGTGTCTTCCGTGCCGAGTTGGCGTCGTTCCAAAACTCGGCCTCCGAGCTCACCCCCTCGAGGTACTCCAGCTCCCCCTCAAGCCTAGCCTCGTCAAAAAGCTGCCGGTTCTTCTCCAGACGTTCTCGCGCGGACGACAAGGCACGCCTCACATCTCCCACATCCACTGCAAGATTAGCTGCGCCAAGCGCCGTGCGCGGACGCACCGGTGTCGACCGCGGTGCAGCAGCGGCACGTTGTACGGCAGGTCTTGCTGCGGTCCCCCACGATCTGCTACTGCTGCTGCATGATGAAGTTGTTGGAGGAGGTGGAACTACTCCTGCTGATGCTATCTTGATGCCTGACGTCGCAGAGAATGTTTGCGCCAGAGATAAAGACCCAAAATAGACCAAAACGACGAGCAACGCTTTCATTTCGCAGCGATGGGAGGCGTACGTTCACTATACAGGTTAAGCAGGTCCTGGGTCGGTGCCGCCAGCCTGGTTGAAAAGCAGAGGCCCGGCGGCCGGGAACCGAGGGAGTGGTTTGGGCATGCGCTGGATTCGGCGTTGAACACAGATACACAGATTTCGGCTAATCATATATCATATACCAAAAGGCGGTTAAACTGAAGGAGTCAAATATATTTCAGCCTTTCTTTGTTTGCAGCGCATGCCCAGACCACTCCCACAATTCCCTCCCATCCGCGCTACGTGTCTGCCCCACGAATACGTCTCGTACTGCTTTAGACAATTGGTTCCTCCACAGGTGAGAGTGGCTCGTACTGCCAGCGGTTGAGTGGTACTGCTGTGCTGTACAGGCAGCGCACCGTGGAAATGATGCTGTTGTGCATGCGATCTGAAAAAAGATCTAAACGAACGTGCTCACGAGAAGAGGATGCTACCAAGACGGGCATCGCACAGCAGCAGCAGTGTCTGGTTGGTGTTGTGAAGTAAGAGGATCCGAGGCAGGATGTCCATGCCGTTCGTTCATTCTGCCATGGCGCTCGCTGACAAGTAGAAAGAAGAGAAAGAACGTCGTCGTTTCTTGCCGAGCCGGAAAACCGTAGCAAACCAACCACCAACTTGATCGAGCAAGAAGATGAAAATCGGCGGCGCGCATCCTGCTGGCGATGTCGGGCTACTGCTGTAGACTACTGCTAAAATGTACGTCTGACAGCCGACAGCTCTCTGCGCCTCACGTGGGGAGCTTGTCGCGGGTGTTGGCTGGCGGTAGATGTTTCGATCTGTCCACCCAAACACACATCAAGCAAATCTTCGGGGGTACCGTTACAGCAGCCTTCCACTGCGTGAATCGGTTACAAAAATTGCAAGTCTTGGCAACGGGGCGTGTGATGATGCCGGGCACGCATGATATAGTCTAGTAGTACAAGTCTACTTGCGGCTCTTATACCATGGGTGCTCGATGCGGGTGTTGGCTGCAGCAGAGGGTGCTTGCTTGTAGATCGTCAGTATAGCATCGATCGGCGGCGCCAACAACCAGGTGACCTGCACAGCAAACAAGCCGTCCGTCATTTTGTTGCGTAAAAAGGATTGTCTGTCTTGTCACTCGAACCTCTGGTCACTCGCTCCGCGGGTGTTATCATGTGGATGGATGGAGTAGACTACTGTAAGTTCATCTCATTGACCGTTGGTGGCAATTCATTTCTCGGGTGGGTGCGAAAAACCGAGAAGCCATCAGAAAAACAACAAACCAATCAATGCATTGTAGACTGTAGTCTGGTGTGTGTAAAATATGTATCTAGACTCTAGACTAGTAGTCTAGTCTATGTAGAATGTATAGTACATCTAGTGTAAATTCTACTGCGACAAAACAACTGGTTCACCCATGATCCACCCAACCAATCAAGCCAACGGGAGAGGCATTTATGTGACTGCCGTTTGGCGGTGTTTATATCCGCGACAACCAACCGCCGTGTTACGCTGCTCCTGTTTGTAGCCACATCATACGCATATCGCATAACATCCCGATTCATCTGTGATACATGTACAATGCTGCAACAGCAGCAGCAGCAGCAGCAGTTACTGTAGACTAGAGGTATTATTGTAGCAGTCTTTTTACTTCTGTACTGTTTTCCGCCATTCTCCCGCCTTACGCTGTGTTGGCAACCCCAACCCGAGCACACCGTTCGTTTCCCAATAATCTCAAATTATCGGCCAGTCGTTTCGCTCGGAACATACTCGCGGGGTCTCCCCGAAGTACAACACACAACAACAATTTTGCCCGGTACAGGACAGCGCGTTCTTATTTCCTCGGGGGGGGGGGGTCCTCCCGTAGTTTGATTGATTCGTCAAATATTTTTCCCAAAGGGTTGGATCGGCGCCCGGAGTAGATGGGACGACAAGAAAAAACGTAACACTTGTCAACACATATATATGCATCATAGGCTACCATATGTATTATTTGCAATTATAGTAAATGGCGTTCATTTGCCTAAAACTCCAACCCTTCGTCTTCGCTCTCAGTTCGTGAAAGTGACGACTCACGGAGACCTGAGCGTATTCTTTTTGTCTTCTCTATCTCTCTCTGTCTCTCGAGCGGATGTGTCGAGACCGGGTCTTGGCTTGATTGGAGCTCCGATTTACTCGTACAAACGGTCGCAACACGTTCGAATATATCACGATGGTACGTGGTGTGAACGACAAGTGGACGAGCATGCACGCACGTGGTACGTTCACAGTGGACAGTGTTCTCCGGGGTCTTTACATTCCTTCACGAGGATGGTTATTGACTGAAAACCAGGTGCTCGGTAGACAGGCCTCGACTCCGAGAACGCCTCTTCAAGGAAACGTAACTGTTGCCCGTTCGTTGAAGCTTTCGGCCTAGTCTAGATAGACTACATCCTGACGGTTCGGCACATTTATCGTATTCATTTGGCGTGTCCAACACACAAGCTCCAATAACATCCTCCCAGCTCTTCGCCTGTAAAGCGGAGATTTTCAAAATAAAGCCCAGCTTGTAGGCCTCTGTGTTGGATATCTCCTCCAGCTGCTCTCGCCACGAGTTGTTTACTGTCCATTTTGCTGCCTTCCATTAGCGGCATCTGGATCCTCCCTGGCTGCTCTTGATTGATCAGACTTCTTCATGAAGTATTTACTCCCATATTTTTCCAACCCCCTGGGGTCACTTTCCGCTTGCTCGTTTACCTCTCCTGGTTTCTCTGTGAACGACAAACACATCACACAGCAGTTCCTCCTCATCCATTCAGAAGATGACGTGTAACTGTTGCCCGTTCGTTGAAGCTCTCGGCCTAAATCTTGACGGTTCGGCACATTATCATATTTGGCGTGTCCATACACACAACAAGCTGCCATAGCATATGTATGACACGCCAGAAAAAAAGTGTTGATTCGTTGATGCACTCGCAACAAAGGTAGGTTTATCCTGAACCTTACGAGACCCCCCATGGTGCGGCAAAAGAACTGTCAAGAGCAGCGAGCGGTGGAAGGCCCTCGAACGCGAGTGACGTCGTCCGGGATCCTCATGCCGTGTATGTATCTCGCCGTCCGCATCATCCATTCGTCGTGAAGACCCAACTCGTCGTCCTGGCCGTGGAACGGGCGTGTATGTAGCGTAGCGGCACAGCGAAACTCGACAACAACAAGAGCGGTCACGCACTGCCGTTACAAAGCAGATGTTCGTTTCGTCACTACGTTCAAGTTTATGAATGTAACAACAACAAATAGAGCAGACCGCAAGGGACTACGCAAGGGAGAGTCAACCTTACCGTCATCATCTTCATCGCTGGAATGCCGTCCTCGATGCCCCCCCCCGCCATTGTGCCCGTCGCCCCCACCGCCCAAGTCTGTCTCCTCGCCCACGATGCGGCTCCGGTCATCCTCCCTCCCGCACCCATCGTTGCAAGTCTCTGGAGCTCCCTCGGTATCGCTGGCATCTTTCAACGTCCATGAACAAGGTGTACGGGTTACCCAACCCTTTCGATGTAATTCTTGCCGTGGACTCACCCATGAACGCACGTACATCGCCATGCCACATTATTTTCGAAAAGAAATGCGAAACTGGCGGTCCGGGTGATGTTCGACAAAAATACCCATGGCTGCTCCCACCCGACTTGGTGATCAGAACACGCCAGTTACATGCTTTGTCAACTCCTCGTTCCTGCCCCCCCCGTCCCCAGGCTCCAGTATGCTAGAGGCGCGGCCCCCCCCCCCCCCGGTGAACCACCCCTGTACTCCACCTCCAACGTTCTGATATGTTCCAACCACCGCGTGTTGTTGGGAGCCCGTTCAAATACATAGCCGACGCAGACCTCCGAATTGAGGGCATGTTTCTTACGGTCATGTTCAGTCTTGTATGTAGTTGTTTTTATTGGCCTGGAGCTGTTACTACTGCACTGCAATTGTCAGGTTCCTGATGGTGGCGCGTAACACGCTCACTTGCACTCTTTGCGTCATCATCGGCACTCACTCCGTGATGATCTATGACTAGCTCCGGAGATAATGTTCCTGTGGTATGCAATACGTCTCCCCCCCCCTCTCCATTGTATTATATACATTCAGTACCCAACGTCACGTCCCACGTCGTACTTCGACCACCTACCTCCAAATCCACATTCGTTTGCTTTCNTTCCATTGTATTATATACATACATTCAGTACCCAACGTCATGTCCCACGTCGTACTTCGACCACCTACCTCCAAATCCACATTCGTTTGCTTTCAGGCCGCCGGTCAACGTCATGATCCCTCAAGTCTTGAAGAACGCCTGGGACCGTTTTTGGTACGCCCTCGGCGCGCATGCGGCGGCGCCATATCATCTGCCCGTGGTGGCTGTGCCTCAACGGCGGCAGCTCTACTGGGGAGGACTGATGCACATAGCAGTCTTGCTCGTCGTTTCCGGCGTGTACTACGCGGTCTGGTGTACCGCCGAGCAAACCTCCATGATGTTCGCGCCGGTCGCGCAGGTCGTCGTCGTGCACGTCGTCTACCTCGCCATCTACGGGCTGGAGTACTGCCGGGTCATAGGCGCGGAGCGCTGCGACAGCCTTATCGACATCGTGGAGGGGTTGTGCTTCGTCGGCAACCTGTTCGTGCCCCCACCGCCGCCCCCGAGGCCTCAACCACGCCCGAGATCTGTTCTGGCGGTTCTGTGGGCGAGGGCCGTAGTCGCTTGGCTGCGTTGGTAGATGAAGAAGGCTAGATGGACTGGCCCTTGAAGTCCCGAAGGGGCAGTGCGTGTGCGCATTGTTTGCTCGTTCATGTATTTTCTAAATGTCGGTCGTGGAGGCATTCTCTTTCTTTCTTGGCCGTCTGCTCCCCAAGGAATAAACAGTAGATGGCATCTCCTTTTTCTTGGACATTTTCTCCCTAAGTTAATAGATGGCAGTCCTCTTCAACATGTCACAGTAGTATAAAGGTGTTTCTTGGTGATCTTGCCTGTGGTTCTTTCCTGGTGTATTTGTCGTGACTCATGTATTATTGGTTTTGATCATCGCGGTCGGAAGTCCTTACTCCGAGTTGACTTGGGTGGGTCCGGTTCGGTCGGATCGCTCCGCCCGTCCGCCCGTCTGCCTTCTTCGTGGATAGCGCCGCCGTCCCTCGGTCGTTCGTCGCCGCCGGACGCCTTTCTTGTAGATGTAGACAATAAGAAGAGAGGTAGTTATTATCGTCGGTAGGTCCTTCTTGCGTTGACTTTCTTTGTGGGTTTGTCCAAACGGTGATGATGGGGGAGGGGTCCGAGAAAGAAAGGTGATTGAGCTTCGACGCCGAACCATATAGGAATGTTGTTCGTTCGAAGCTGCATGCAAGCGCGCAACGGCTCACAGCAACAAAAACATGCGTGCTTCCAACTACGCACGGGTTGTTAGTTCAGTTGCACGGCTTGGAGGAAAACCTGGTTGTTTGTAAGTTAGTCTTCATTCATTGATTGGCCGAAACAGAGACTGGAGTGCCCCTCCGTAGAGTATTATTTGGGCGGTGGATGATTGCGACACGCAGAGCACATGNGGGGTCCGAGTAAGCAAGGTGGTTGAGCTTCGACGCCGAACCATGTAGGAATGTTGTTCGTTCGAAGCTGCATGCAAGCGCGCAACGGCTCACAGNAGGGGTCCGAGAAAGAAAGGTGATTGAGCTTCGACGCCGAACCATATAGGAATGTTGTTCGTTCGAAGCTGCATGCAAGCGCGCAACGGCTCACAGCAACAAAAACATGCGTGCTTCCAACTACGCACGGGTTGTTAGTTCAGTTGCACGGCTTGGAGGAAAACCTGGTTGTTTGTAAGTTAGTCTTCATTCATTGATTGGCCGAAACAGAGACTGGAGTGCCCCTCCGTAGAGTATTATTTGGGCGGTGGATGATTGCGACACGCAGAGCACATGTTTGCACCAGCAGATAGATACGTCATGCATCGGACAGGCAGTTGCGTTGTCAAATGGCTTTCTCCATCCCGCGTGAATCAGTGGAGAAAGCGAGTTGCGAGAAGACGGTTCATCAAAACGGTATTTGAGTGTGGGACACCCGTGATCAATAAATAGTACCACATTGGAACGAAGAAACCAAAGAACCCTCACTCACGAAAACGAACGTGTCCGCAAAACCCTTGCTTTAGAACGCACGTCACGTTGTTTCCGTGCTCTTCGCTGAGCGCAGTGGAACTGCTGTGTCTACTGTACGTGTTGGGTCGGTCGACAGCTAACTTCCAAGTAAGTGGAGGCACCTCCTGCAATAACCCGGTGGTGATGATGGTTGAACTCGAGGACCTGCCGCGCAGCAAGACGTTTGCCTACTTCGTAGGGAGTAAACAGTTCGCGCGTGCACAGAAACGTGTCGGGCGTTGTTACATACGAACACCTGCCAACATACGATCCGAACAACGTCAACTAATAATCGATATGCTGCCTGTATCGCGCATGCCGCACAATGAATGGTTCTTCTGTGGTTCAGACTCGATCCAAGCCAGGCTTGCTTTGCACTTCTATGCAGCCATGCTATCAAGAGCAGAAGAAGCCGGTCACGCTACATTGCGTTTGGTTGGCTAACACACAGAAAAGACTGACCGACTACAGCTATCAGCTTAGTGTCGTCAACAACACGAAAGCTTTCGTCGGGGTCAACCCCCAAGATCGGCACGATATTGTCGGCGGGGTTGCCCCTCGCAAGCAGGCGCTGCTACTACTGCTGCTGCTGCTGCTGCTGCTGCTGCTGCTGCTGCTGCTGCTAGCTGTTGCGGAGTTGACCGACGACTCGTCTCTCGTCTTACTCATCTCCCTGGAGCCAGAGAAGGAGCAACATGGACGGATGCTTTGAAGGACTCCACTGTGCGTGCATTGCCATTCTAGTTCTTGCCGGACGTCAGGTTGATTGCGTTCGGTATTGTTGCCGTACAGAAGGAGAAACGGCGACACGTGGATGGGAGGTGTTTTGTTTCTCACCTCTCTGTGCACCGCACGTACGATGTGGGCAACACGTATGGCACCACCACCCGCCGCCGTCCGTACGGAGTGCTGCCAGCGCTTGTTTTTCACACCGTCCGCCGGCCATCTCGCGTACCCACAATGCAGCGCCCGCACTCAGGAACCCAGGAGTTGAGAACTCGACCACCTTTTGCGAGCTTCTTGAGTTAAGAACCCCTACACTAAAACCTACATAGCGACCATTCGTAGCATGACCCTGACCCTAGGAATACAGCAAGAAGCCTTGGCTGAAACTATCATAGAGGTTCTAAGGCGCGGGCGCATTCTGTAACAACACTACAGACAGGCTGAGGTTCGCACTTGCTTTGCGTGCGGTGAACGAAGCACGACCCGTACATGATGCCGTTGGTTTTGCGATATTATATTAGTAGTCATTTTAACAAGTCCACGCTTGGTTAATCCTATAAATGATTTATTCTGCACTACTTTCCTCTCATGCCAGAAACCTACATGATTGCGGCCGGTACATCCTCTCGTACCCAGAGATTCCCCCCCGCCCCCGACAAATTGTAAACCCCGAATGGTAAACAAGGATGATGGACGCGGTAGAATACTCAACTAAGATGCTATCTGTTGCTTAATATTTCGTACAATCCCTCCGAAACAAAAAAACACACTCATTTGCGTTCGACAAAGAGCTACCATACACACTATGCGCCACAAGTACTCGATCGAAACAAAAAGAGAACATGCATGGGAGAAAGGGGGGGAGCGCAGAAAGCGTACGACCGAATGTCGAACACAAAGATAGATAAACAAACGACACAAAACCAACGATAAAAAACCAAAACCATCTTGCTCGCTATACCCCCCGTCCTGGCAGCCAACAGCTTCACGACACAGCACAGGCAGGCCCGCCCCCACGTGCCCTCCCGGCATGTTTTTGAAACAAAACCAGCACCACCGTTGCCGCCGCCACCAGTTGATTGGTCGATTGCATTCTTGCGATCTCGCCGCAAAATAAAACCGCCGCCAACCGGAAGCGCAGAGTTATGTAGAAGCGCAATAATGCACCCCAGCACGATGACGCACGAACCATGGGGTGCAAAGACCTCACCACAACTGACTGCCATCATCATCATCANCGATGACGCACGCACCATGGGGTGCAAAGACCTCACCACAACTGACTGCCATCATCATCATCAATGGCGCGTCTTCTTCGGTGCGTACTGTGGTAGCTGCAGGAGTACCCTAAATACCCCTTGCACAGAACAACGGTCTCGTTTGATACCAAGGAGGTCGGTCCGGACATACTGCCGTCGACAACGACCAAGCAGAGGCCGGAGACGACACAACCTACGACACTTCTTCATTCTGTACCTTATCCCCATTGCCATGTAGCTTTGAACAACATAAGTTCATCGTACAACCACAACAATCCACAGCAGCCAGTCAGCGTCAATCCGTAACCTCGCGAAATGAACGGGAGATACGTGGATATCGACTCAACATATTCAGCACACACAAAAATCGACCCATAGATTCATCATGTGGACACGTGGTGGGCAATGCAAACGAAGGCAATCATCAAGCCCTCTCCCGCACCCCCCCGTGCAAACAACACACCCAATGCTGTTCGACGCGGGAGAGGAACATGAAGCCACCAAATACATGAATGATACCCGCTACGCCGGGTAAGGTCGTTTCCGGCTCTCAAAGGTATTTTCCCCAAATAAATCGCGCACCAGTCCCCTGGACACTTGCAGCAGGCGTTGAGAAATTAGGGGGGGGGGAAGGAGGCTATCGAGACACAACGACACTACACACACATATCAAGGAGCTATCGCTGACCACCGACCGCTCAGCTTGCAGACAAGGAAACTCAACGTACAATTACTCACCGCCCCCGCCACATGCACACCTTCACACTCACGTACGTACACGCTATACGGGGACCTGTAAAATTTGTCGCCCCAGGACCTTTGGGGCTACAATCAGAGAGAGCGACACGTTCTAAGAAACCGGTACCAAACAAAGAACCTCTACGTGAACGTTATTTTTTTATTTTTATATTTTAGTCGCCATGCACAAAACTACAAAAGGGCGCGACACACTCAACATCAACAAGGTGGGCGCTTGATTCGCCTCTCGACAGCAGCGCGTTTGTGGCTCTCCATCCCAGCGCACCCTGGCAAAAGCAAGGGGAGCACAGGCGGGGTTCCAACGCCCGCACCACAGACAGACGCCAACCTAGGAAGGAGCCAACAAAACCCATAGAAGGACAAGAAAAGAGCGAAATAAAGAACGAGGCTCTGGCTATAGAGGGCTCTCTCTCTCGCAGGAACCGGTGACGAAAGTTCTGCGAATATTCCTATGGGGCTGTTGAGCTCAAAAGACGCCCCTTCCTTTCCACAACGCTAGGCACTGCAGAAGCTATCCCCCCCTTGGTGGCACCCGCTCCGCCTCCACCCCTCTGACAAAACTACCACGCGACATTTTACAACCCGTCTCCCCTTCTGAGCAAGCCGCGGCCTTCATGTTAAAAACCGCTGATATACCCTCTATCCAGTGCCCACTTCTTGTTTCGTCTTTCCAAGGACGAGGACGTACTTTCCACAGCAAACCAACAGAACCTGGAAAAGAAAAAACCGTCCCGACACTCGCGGCGAAGAAGAACATTTCATCGCGTGGCTAATTCCACACAAGACGGACGAAACCAAACCTTCAGGGCACCCGAAAAGCCGGAAAACACACAGCCCGCGACTTAGGCTCGAACCGGGCCGCTCAGGCAACAAACAAAAATATAGCACAAGGGGAGAGCCACTACAAAAGAAACAAATAGCCGACAAGCTGCTTTATGTACAATTCTTCCAGCCCCGCTCGCCAGACGCAGGCCGCCTCCGGAGGTAACCCCTGACCTAAGAGAACAGTACCCGCCGCCATCGCCACTCCAACAAACCTTCCACGGCGAGCGAGCGATCTTCACACACAACGCGTGCACCGCCAACGCTCGAAAGCGCGTGTTTCAACACGGAGTGAAGTGCTACGAGGTTGCAGGCGCAGCCACGGCGTTCGAACAGCTCGACTCGATGCTATTTAGCGCTGTACTACGAGCCTTTGCGCTTCCTCGTCACGTACCTCATGACGCGCCACCCCTCTACCTCCCAGTCTTTTCAGCGACTCGGTCGCTATACTCTCATCCACGACTTCAAAGCGGACGCATCTATCGGATGACACCCCCTACTACTCCGTTGGTTGCCTTTCAAGAGGGCCATTCCTCACTACGCTTCCACTTGGCCAAATATGGAACACGATTCTCCCATGCCAACCTAAGCGCAACACAAGCGAGCCTGTTCGGGCTTGTCCTCATCGTACGTGGTAGTTGCTTCTCTGCCTCCCGCTGCGTAACGCAACAGTTCAGCCACCCCCCGCCGCCAGCGGAGAGCTCGAGCCAGTTAGTCCTCTCAACCAATTTCAGCAGTCTTGCCCCCCTCCCCTCCCCCCCCTCCCCCGGCACTCCGCCCCTCCCGGCGACGCTGGTACCAAGCCACGACGCACGTGCTCCCGCAAAGAGTTGCAAAACGTTTGCTTGGAGACCTAAACTGCAACCCCCACGTCATGTCGCTACCTATCTGTTCATCGACAAGACCCTCGGTCCCACCCTACAGTTGAGTTGAACGAACGGACCAATACACGGAGCGGGGTGATTTGATTTAGGGGCCCCGGCGACTAAGTACGGCGGGGCTTATCTCTCCTACGTACCCCCCCCCCCCCCCCCCCCCCCCCCCCCCCCCCCCCCCCCCCCCCCCCCCCCCCCCCCCCC
>CACKRE030005133.1:0-11123 GCA_902602495.3 Ectocarpus sp. CCAP 1310/34
TACTGTACTGGTACTGGCGGTTCAGTACGGGTTTCGATACTGGAATATAAATACTATACTGTACTAAATGGAACCTTGCTATATTATATATGAATCGTTCAAGGGTGTGTTTAGTACAGTGTATACTGGGCGTACTATAGTACTTTACTCGAGTATTTTACTATACTATCCCAATAGTACGTTTAGTACAGCTTTCAATACTGTACTAAACCAATAGTACGCCTTAGTACAGCCCTCGATACTGTACTATACTTAGGGTTTAGTACGGGGTTTGGATCGGTACTATACTCGGCTTAGTATAGTACTTCTGAAAATACTGTACTTACTTACTATTGGCTTTAGTACAGCTTTCGATACTTTACTCTCCCAATAGTACGCTTTAGTACAGCTTTCGATACTGTACTAAAACCTACAGTACGTTTAGTACAGCCCTCGACACTGTACTAAAACCTACAGTACGTTTAGTACAGCCCTCGATACTGTACTACAATCAGCAGTACGTTTAGTACAGCTTTCGATACTTGTTGTTGTTGTTTCTCACATAAGCTCTAAAAAAGAAAGATTGGGAGCCCGTGGTCTCAAAACCCGGCATACACGACCCCACGAAGAAACAGAAAAAAATAGGGTACAAAAACCACTCGGAAGAGAAACAAAAATGATAGAAAGAAAGACCAGCTACCGCACCAAACGAGAAAGAGCGTCGAGGAGACCGATCAAAATAAAATAAAAGGAGAACGGGGAACGCTTCCCACACCCGCCTACAACGCCGGAGGGTTCCGTGCCGGGTTCCCGCCGACCAGGCATCCCCCGCCCTGCACCACACCCCAGGGGGTGCAGCAAGACGGGGGGCGAAAAACAAACACATATATATCCCCACAAAAAAAAAAAAAATCGAAGGACAACGTACACCAGTACCAGGTACTACAGCAGTGCAGTATGCACCAGCGCATTAGTGTAGGGTAGGCACCGCACCAAAGAGGCAGCAGAGGTGGCAGGCAGCCAGCAAAGGAAAAAACAAAAAAAACAAGGAGCTCGAGGTATCGTCCAAGATCATCGTAGAGAGGGCATGGAGAACAAGAAAGAAAGAAAGAAGAAAAGCACAAAGAGAGGCCGGAGGCAATACTAAGAGCATACAGCTTACGGCAGGGAAAAGGGAACACAGGGTGCGACAACATCATCAGTTGGGTACGTCGTTCGCCGCAAGCGCGGCCTTGGCCGCCCTACTCGCTTCTACAGCAGTGTCCGGTCGCCGTTTCTTCCCCCCCCCCGCCGCTTCCCCGCTTCTCTTTCTCTTCGGGCCCGGGGCGGCCGTACTCTCCGTCTCTGCTTCCTCCGCGCGCTGGCGCTGGCGCTTCGCGGATGCTTCCGCCTCCTGTCTGTGCCATTTCCTCATGAACCATGCCGCCCCGTCCTCGATCTTGTCGTACCACGCCTCCTGGTCCTTGGCGCTCTCTTTCCATCTCCCCCCCTCCTTCTCCTCTTTCATGCCAAACGCCACGAGGTCCTCTCCTAGGCGATACACCCAGTCGCTCTCCTGCCCGCCCCGGTATCCGGTACCCCCCGCCATCGCTCCCAGCAGCATGCGCTTGGGGAGGCGGTTGTCCTCCATGCGCATAACGAAGCCCGCAAAACACAGCCTCCGTTTGCGCACGGTGGCCTCGATGGTTTCCTCGCAGCCTGCCTGGATGAGGGCCTGGGCATAGGACAGGGGGCGGTCTGAGCGTTTCCGCTTGCTCCAGCCGATGCACCGTGTGAGGAACTGGCGGTGGGTCCCATTGAGCTTCGTGTAGTGCTCCGCTGTTAGGCTCCACGAGGCGCACCCATACAGGAGAGTCTCCACCACTTCAGCCTGGAGAAGCCGGATCTTGAGCTGGCGGTCGGCCCGTCGCCTGTCGTACATCGAAGCACTGTTCCGGCGGTAGCACTTCCACGCTCGGCAGCTGCGGCTCGTGATCTCCCGGTCGGCCTTCCCGTCCGCGGAGATGGTACGTCCGAGGTACACAAACCGATCTGTCTGCTTGTACGTCTGGCCGGCGGCGCTGACCGTGAACGGGCGTTCCTCGATCCCTTTTGGCAGCATGCACATGATCTCCGTCTTGGGCTCCGACACCATCAGTCCGAACAGGCCGGCCACGCGCACGATGACCGACATCATCTTCTCGAGACTCTCCGGCGAGCGCGAGACGATGGCCGCGTCGTCAGCGTAGAGCATGTCCCACAGGGCCTCTGCGACCGTCACCATCATCGCCTTCTTCCCCGCCGACCTGCCCCTCTTGCCCGTGCACTCCACTCGTGTTGCGATCTTGATCATATCCGCCGTCACCTTGGGGTCCTTGTCGAACTCGGTCACGGCGACCATGAGCATCGCGGCAAAGAACAAGTTGAACAGCAGCGGGGCCAGGTTGCACCCCTGTCGGAGACCTTGGCCGACGTCAAACCATTCCGAGTACTGCCCGTCGTCCGTTCGAACCCGCGCCCTCATGCCCTCGTGGAAGTGGCGAATGACCGCCAGCATCTTCGGGGGCACGCCGAAGCGTCGGAGCACGTCCCGCAGTAGGTCTCGGTCCACCGAATCGTATGCCTTGGTGAGGTCGACGAAGCACGCGAACACCGCAGTACTCTTCTTCCTCGCGAGCTCATGGAGCCGCTGGATGGCGAACAGCATGTCGAGCGTCGACCGGTGTGGGCGGAAACCGCTCTGCTCCTCCGGGAGGATGCCCTCTCGCTCGCAGTAGTGGCTCAGGCGTGTTGCAACGACCTTAAGCAGCACCTTGCCGGCGTGTGCAACGAGAGAGATGCCCCGGTAGTTGCCGCACTCCATCGTGTCCCCCTTCTTGAACAGAACCTTGATGGTGGCGTCCTTCCACTGCTGCGGTACGTTCCCCGTCTGCCACACGTCCACGACGATGGCGTGGAATTCGCGGAGGAAGCCTCGGTCTCCATCCAGGAACAGCTTGATCAGCTCAGCCGGTAGGTCGTCCGGCCCGACGGCCTTTCTGTTGGCCATTTCCCGTACCGCTTCCTCAACCTCAAGTAGAGATGGGATGTCGTCGAGTGGCACGCACGTGGGCCACCGCTTGACCTTGTCAGCCGCATGCAGGTCGATGGTCGGCGACTTGGTGTTGAGAAGCTTGTGGAACCACCGTGCCCACCGTTGGCGAATAAACGTGGGGTCCCGAAGGACCTTGCCGTCCTCGTCCTTGATGTTCTGAGAGGTGAACGACCTCTTACCTTCGACGTCGATCATCTTCAGGTGCCTGTAGAAACCCGCCTGGTCCCCCTCACGGCTCTTCTTCTCGAGCTGCCTCACATAGCCCTCGAAGAACTTTTCCAGTGCTCTCCACCTCGCGCTGCTGCGTTTCTTCCGCGCCGCCTTGAGCTTCGCCTTCAGGGTCGTCTCTAAGTCGCTGTTCTTTGAGGCCCCGCGCAGCTGCTGTTGGGCCACTCTTATCTCCCTAGACGCTTCGGAAATCTCGTGCTGCGCTTCGCTCGTGTACCATCCTCCCTTCCCTCGTGCGCTCCTCGCCAGCGGCGCGATCTCCGCAGCGGCCGACATCACCACAGCGGTGAGCTCGGCGGCGGTCTCTCCCGTTGGCCTGCTGAGGGCCGTGGGCGGAGGGCGGTTGAGAGCCCTGTCTTGGAAGACGGCCCGTAGGTGCACATCCTTCCTCAACCGTTCGAGGTCGATACGGATCCGGCTGCTTCCGCTGTTTCCCCGCGTTCGTCGGTTGGGTGCGACACGGGGGGGGGAGCGGACAGTCGTATGCACCAGGTTGTGGTCAGAGTCCTTGAAATCGACACGTTTGACGGAGGCATTACGTACGAGACGCCGGTCCGTCTGTCGCATGAGGATGAAGTCGAGGCGGTGCTTCTCCTTCCCCTTGTTGGAGCTCTGGAACGTATGCTGCACTCCTCCTTTCGGTGTCCGGAAGTAGGTGTTGATCAGGGAGAGTCGGTTGTCTGCTGCCAGTCCGAGAAGTCGTTCCCCGTTGTTGTTCATAATGTCGCGTCCGTACGCGCCCATAATCTTGGCATCGCAGCATCCGTCTCGCCTCCTGCCAGTACGTGCGTTGGCGTCCATTAGTACCACGAGATGGTCACGGCTATGGACCTCCCGGATCTCTGCGTCGAGAGCAGTCCAGAAGGAGTCCTTGGCATTGACATCACCGCCCGCGGTGTTGCGGGCAGTTTCCGTAGGGGCGTACCCCACCACGAAAGTTACTCCGCAGGTGCGGCCAATTTGCAGGCGCACCTTCATCAGCCTCGGGCTAATGCACTCCACCGTCCTACCTCCCTCGCCTACGCTGTCCCACATGGTCTCCTTAATCGCTATGCCCACACCGTGCACGCCCCTCTTGTCCTTGGTGCCGGCACGGGCACCACTCCAAATGATCACGTACCCGTCGTGTGTAATCGCGCCTTGTCCCGCTCGTCGGGTCTCTTGGAGTCCTATCACATCACAGTCGGTCGCGGCACAGATCTGCATGACCGTCATCACGTTGTGGCCGATGGGGTTCCTGCCGCTGTAGGCGAGCGTGCGTACGTTGAACGTGCCGAACGATAAATCGCCCTCCCGTGCCTTCTTCTTCGCGGTCGCCTTCACGCCCGCTGCGATCTCCTGTCGCTCTCGGTCCGCCTCGCGCTGGGGGGGTGTTTTCTTCCGTTTAATCCGAGCGGCGAGTTTCTCCGCATCGATCCATCTTTGCAGGGCTCGGTGCTTGCCTGTGGTGTTTGGACGAGGAGGGTGCAGCACTCCCCCCCCGCGTCGCCCGCGGTTATCTCCCTTCTCCCGCGAACGGTGCTTACTCGCGTGGTTTTTACGAATCTCTCTGCTCCTCCAGCTTCGTGGGCCACGTTTTCCGCGACGGTGGTTACCAGGTGCAGTTTGCCGCTTTGCATTGCTGCCGCGGGGACAAGGTCCACATACACGTCTCGCCACTACCACCGTCTGTGCATCCTCACCGCCACGCTGAGCCAGCGCGGCGGTGAGTTGCACCTTGGGACACCACCCACCTACTATCTGTTGTAGCCTGGTTCGCCCGCGAGGGGCTCACAAGGTCGATTTCGGCCCCGGCCGGGGAGCAGGCCGGGGAGGGGAAGAGGTACTGTACTCCACTGGTTCCGGATAGTATTCCGAGTATCTGCTCGGGTTCCAGCAAAGGGCGTGTTGATGACGTCATTCTTGCGCAGTGCGGCGAGTTTCATCTGTGTGTGTACCACCAGAACCAGACCACCAGCATCTCGGTGCTCTACTCACAGGGTACTCGAGCGCTAGTAAAAGTACAAGTAACTGCAGAGTACCCGACAGGGGAGGTAGCAGGTAGCAGCCGATTTATCCCGGAGTACCGCGATATCCCTAGTATCGACTCGAGGGACATCAGGAAGTGTCTACCTGCGAAGTTCAACGGAACAGACGAAGACCTCCTGAAGGCAGAGATGGCGCTTGACCCGCTGTCAAACGACTCGCCTCCCAAGGAGGCTGACATTGGCCTCTAGACGGGTAGTTCAACTGTCAAGTAAAAAGTTAAAGTCGATTTCTAGCACAAGAACGAATAGCTATAGCTATCAGTTGCACTTTTGCTTTTACTTGTTGGTTTTGTTGCCCTGCTTGAGGCAATTTTCATGGCCGACACAAGAACCTCGAAAGGGACGGACGGGGAAGGGTTGTCTTGTCTTGTTGTCTTTCTATTCGTATTGTTTTCGGTCTCTTTGCTGCACTGGAACGCTTCTTATGTGCATGGGTCCTGGGACGCATAAATATGGGTCTGGACACTGCTGTTTTGTCCTCGGCGTCAACAATAATACTGTACTTGAACCAATAGTACGTTTAGTACAGCCCTCGATACTGTACTAAAACCTACAGTACGTTTAGTACAGCCAGCCCTCGACACTGTACTAAAACCTACAGTAAGTACGTTTAGTACAGCCCTCGATACTGTACTAAAATCAGCAGTACGTTTAGTACAGCTTTCGATACTGTACTAAAATCAGCAGTACGTTTAGTACAGCCCTCGATACTGCACTACAATACTTCGGGTTTAGTACCGGGTTTGGATCGGTACTACTCGGCTTAGTATAGTACTTCTGAAAATACTGTACTATACTATTGGCTTTAGTACAGCTTTCGATACTGTACTATAACCAATAGTACGTTTTGTGCAGTCCTCGATACTGTACTATACTGCACGTTTAGTACAACTCCTGATACTATACTAAAGAGTAGGTTTAGTACTACAATCGATACTGTACTAAACATACTGTACTGTACTAAACACACCCTTGGAATCGTTCGACATTGAAGGGGTCTTCCGCGATGCAGTTACACAATTGAGGCACCCGGGTTATCCGCGCCTTCTCTGCCGGGTCTCTCTACAAAATCAGAGACGTCACCACACACATCGGTCGCCCCGGTGGTCTAGTGGGTAGTCTCGCAGCCTGCTAAGGGCCAGGTCATGGGTTCGAGTTCCGGTAGAGAGAGTTTTTTTCTCACTCAATAAATCCTGGTCTAGGATGAAAGCGACGCGCTGCAAAGCTCGTTTGTTAGTAAACCATAATCGACTTCGTAAGTCGCGAGGGAAGGGGCATGAACCGCAGGAGGGGGTCCAACCCCCCCCTCCTATGTGACCCCGGTTGGGTCGTCTAGCTAGTAGAAGTGGAGGATAGGGGCCAGAGGGGCAGACGACAGAGTCCAATGATGGGAGAAAAAACAAACAAACAACAAACAAAACCTCAGGCATGAACCGCAGGAGGGGGTTCAACCCCCCCCTCCTATGTGACCCCGGTTGGGTCGTCTAGCTAGTAGAAGTAAGTGGAGGATAGGGACCAGAGGGGCAGACGACAGAGTCCAATGATGGGAGAAAAACAAACAAAAACATCGGGGCGGCATGGTTCATGAGGAAATGGCACAGACAGGAGGCGGAAGCATCCGCGAAGCGCCAGCGCCAGCGCGCGGAGGAAGCAGAGACGGAGAGCACGGCCGCCCCGGGCCCGAAGAGAAAGAGAATCGGGGAAGCGGCGGGGGGGGGGAAGAAACGGCGACCGGCCACTGCTGTAGAAGCGAGTAGGGCGGCCAAGGCCGCGCTTGCGGCGAACGACGTACCCAACTGATGATGTTGTCGCACCCTGTGTTCCCTTTTCCATGCCGTAAGCTGTATGCTCTTAGTATTGCCTCCGGCCTCTCTTTGTGCTTTTCTTCTTTCTTTCTTTCTTGTTCTCCATGCCCTCTCTACGATGATCTTGGACGATACCTCGAGCTCCTTGTTATTTTTGTTTTTTCCTTTGCTGGCTGCCTGCCACCTCTGCTGCCTCTTTGGTGCGGTGCCTACCCTACACTAATGCGCTGGTGCATACTGCACTGCTGTAGTACCTGGTACTGGTGTACGTTGTCCTTCGATTTTTTTTTTTTTTTGTGGGAATATATATGTGTTTGCTTTTCGCCCTCCGTCTTGCTTCACCCCCTGGGGTGTGGTGCAGGGCGGGGGATGCCTGGTCGGCGGGAACCCGGCACGGAACCCTCCGGCGTTGTAGGCGGGTGTGGGAAGCGTTCCCCGTTCTCCTTTTATTTTATTTTGATCGGTCTCCTCGACGCTCTTTCTCGTTTGGTGCGGTAGCTGGTCTTTCTTTCTATCATTTTGTTTCTCTTCCGAGTGGTTTTTGTACCCTATTTTTTTCTGTTTCTTCGTGGGGTCGTGTATGCCGGGTTTTGAGACCACGGGCTCCCAATCTTTTTTTTTTAGAGCTAATGTGAGAAACAACAACAACAACAACAACAACCAACACCTGTATTCAGGAAAAAAAAACGAGAAATAATTGACAACACAAGCAGCTTTGTGCCCCGCCAGCTTCTTGTTCCATGCCTACCATGGTGTTTTTGTACAGACAGCACTTCAGACAGCAAGTATGCTGTAGTCGGCAATCATTCGTTTTGGTACAGAGTGGGACAGGTAGGGGGTGATGTTGCTGTAGTCGAACGGTGAGACGGACGTGTAGTTCAGTTTTGGGCACGCGTACGGTGCTGCAGGGATTATATATAGGTGTAGTAGTACCTCTTCGGGCTCTTGTACACCTTTTTCTTGCTACGTGTGCGTGTTCTTTAGATCCTCAGATGGCTCTAGCACTTTCGTGACCACGGGCCGAGAGTCTTTGCTAGATTTTGGCATTTAGCAACTGGCATACGGTTTAATGTGAAGTCAACAACAACAACAACAACAAGAGATGTTTGTCCGTGCGCCACGGTTCGATGCCGTCCGCCTGCTCCCGTGCCGCTGCTCCGGTGCCGCTGTGGCCAGTCCTATCACGATCAAACTCGACCCGCTCCGCTTTGTACACGCTCTCGTTGCTGTCCATCCCATTCGGTTCCTCGCTTTCTCCCTCGTTGCACTTAGGGTTCTTGGTCTAAACTGGGTAGAGAGGGAGATCGGAACGGTTTCTAGATGTGAAAACAACAACATAATTCCGAAGAAAATTCACGGAACGATTGCGTATCACGTGGCAGCCTCCGCATCCATGACAGCCTGTATGCAGCCTCTAAAACTAGAGCCAGGCGCGGCGGGGGTGGTGCGCAGCTAATCACACAACCAGATCCCCCGAATGGTTTTTGTACCCTATTTTTTTCTGTTTCTTCGTGGGGTCGTGTATGCCGGGTTTTGAGACCACGGGCTTGTTTTTTTTTAGAGCTAAGTGAGAAACAACAACAACAACAACAATCCCCGCTGCCTTCTCATGCGACCACAGATAAGTTGGGAGGGAGAAGATCCATTTACACCATGCATCAGCAGCAGCAGCAGCAGCAGCAGCAGCAAGCCTCGCTTCTTCTGAACCATGCGATGAAAGCGTTGCTGCTGCTCTTTATTTTGGTGGGCGGGTTGGTAAGCGTATGTGTTCGCCTACCGTCACCAGTAAACCAAGAACATCGCTCCGCGGAGGCAGCAGCAGCTGTTGTTGAGCTTGGGTGGCAGCCGGCGTCACGAGGCTCCACGCATGAGGCTCGGAAAGAAAGGGCAGAGCCGCGGCGGCCATGGGCAAGGGCACAGCCAGGGAGAGGGAAGGGGGCAGATGGGCAAGGGCGTGGGGCCGGAGAAGGCGGCTCCGAGACGAGGGCACTCAATGCTGAGACGGCTGCTGCAGCGGCTTCTTCGAGCAACAGGTCAGCCTGGCTGCTGCTGTACAGCAGTGCAACCTGCAAGAGTGTGCACAACTCACTATTGGATACGACAGCTGTGTGCGATCCACACGCACCTTGTATTGGTACCACTCGTGCATATGGTAGCAGTTTGGTCCTGATGCTGTACAGCAGTACAGCCATGTACTGCAGGCATGTAGACAATCAGCAGCAAGACCTTCATTTTGTGTGCATATGCAGAATTATTTTTTTGTGCTTACGAATGCACTGCAACACACTGCTGCCGAGGTTTCTCGATCTCTTTTCTTGTGGAATACCTCGTTTCTTTGCGGTTCTTTGTGCTGTGCAATAGAATAAATCTGGTTTGGGATGGTTTGTGATCACGAGATAAGTTTCTTTCCCAACAAGAGTATCAAGAGGTCCTGTGGGTCAGTTGCCAGTCCTCTTACGATGATACTCTGTAGTACTGATTGTATTGCTGCAGGGGCCCCGATATACGGCAGTGCTTGTTGTTGTTGTTTCTCACATTATTAGCTAAATGGTCCACAAAAGATGGGGAGCCTGTGGTCTCAAAACCAGGCACATACGACGCCGCGGGGAAACAAAACAAAAATAGGGTACAAACCACTCGGAAGAGAAAACAAAAACAAAGGTGGACGGGCACTACACGGCCCTATGTTTGCTAGAGGCAGCTGTATTGCCTCAGTAACCTGGCTTCGCCATCAAAGGAGGAGGGAGCAGGTGGCGACGAGCTGAACTGGGCTGGTTGACCATTCGGCGCGAGAATTTTTTTTTTTCAGACCAAGAACCTTGAGTGCAATGAGGGAGAAAGCGAGGAACCGACTGGGAAGGACAGCAACGAGAGCGTGTACGGACGGAGCAGGTCGAGTGGCGTTTTGCTCGGGCTGACTACAGCGGCGCCGGATGGAGCAGCGGTACCGGAGCATGCGGGCGACATCGACCCGTGGCGCACGGACAAACATTAACATTTCTATCTGTGTTGTTAATTTTTTCGTTTTTTTTCTGACTTTCCGTGTTGGTTTTGTGTGATGACGTCGTCACCGGTTTTGTAGAGAGACCCGTCAGAGATGGCGTGGCTAACCCGGGTGCTTTAGTTTTGTGCCTGGTCGTGGAAGACCCCTTCAATGTGGAACGATTCTTAGCTAGTGTCGATATGTTTCACTGCAGTGCCTAACACAGACGATCGGGAGAGATTCGGGTGATTGTCAATTGCTGCTATGATGGCTTTGGTGGGTTGTTCTTTTTCACTGTACGGCCGCAGACACATTCTGACAGCACTTCAGACAGCAGCTTTGTGCCCCGCCAGCTTCTTGTTCCATGCCTACCATGGTGTTTTTGTACAGACAGCACTTCAGACAGCAAGTATGCTGTAGTCGGCAATCATTCGTTTTGGTACAGAGTGGGACAGGTAGGGGGTGATGTTGCTGTAGTCGAACGGTGAGACGGACGTGTAGTTCAGTTTTGGGCACGCGTACGGTGCTGCAGGGATTATATATAGGTGTAGTAGTACCTCTTCGGGCTCTTGTACGCTCGTTATGTGTGTGCGTGTCCTTTAGACTAGATCCTCAGATGGCTCTAGCACATTCGTGACCACGGGCTGAGAGTCTTAACTAGATTTTGGCATTTAGCAACTGACATACGGTTTAATGTGAAGACAACTACTACTACTACTACAAAGAAAATAACAGTTGCCGCACCGACCGTTCGAGGAAAGAGCCCGGAAACCGATCAAAAATAAAACAAAAAACAAAAATAAGGAGGACGCCTCCCACACCCTCCTAAAGGAAAAAATCAAAGGGTTGTTGTTGTTGTTGTCTTCACATTAAACCGTATGTCAGTTACTAAATGCCAAAATCTAGTTAAGACTCTCAGCCCGTGGTCTTAGGTACACCTCAAAATCCCTGCAGCACCGTATGCGTGCCCAAAAAAAAACTGAACTGCACGTCCGTCCCACCGTTCGACTACAGTAGCATCACCCCCT
>CACKRE030005133.1:16909-37733 GCA_902602495.3 Ectocarpus sp. CCAP 1310/34
TTTCGGTTTCAGGAATGCTGTTTGCGGATGATTTCGTCGGTATGTCGGACACCCCTGAGGGACTGCAACTGCAAATTGACGCGGCGAAGAAGTTTACTGATAAGTGGAGATTGTCTGCCAACGTTCAGAAGAGTGCCGTCATGGTATGCAACGAGAACAAGGAGGAACCAGTAGAACATAGATGGAAGTGGGGGATCGAGGAGATTGCAGTAGTGGACCAGTACACATACCTTGGAGTAGAGATCGCAAAAGACTGCTCGTGGAATGCACACATGTCCAAGGTAGCGGAAAAGGGCAAAGCACGAGCAGGGAAGCTGCACCCAATACTCGCAAACCGGCACCTCGATACACGCATCAAATTGACGGTTTTGAAGAGCGTAATCGTA
Organism: Ectocarpus sp. CCAP 1310/34; assembly: GCA_902602495.3. Classification (NCBI taxonomy): domain Eukaryota; class Phaeophyceae; order Ectocarpales; family Ectocarpaceae; genus Ectocarpus; species Ectocarpus sp. CCAP 1310/34. The sequence continues at coordinate 17,296 of CACKRE030005133.1, forward strand.
CCGCCGCTAGAGTACGCCGGAGAAGTATGGAAAGGAAATAAGATCGTATTGAAAGAACTCGAGGCGGCGCAGATGAAAGCAGCGAGAATCATCCTAGGATGCTCCACGCGCANTCCAATACTCGCAAACCGGCACCTCGATACACGCATCAAATTGACGGTTTTGAAGATCGTAATCGTATTGCCGCTAGAGTACGCCGGAGAAGTATGGAAAGGAAATAAGATCGTATTGAAAGAACTCGAGGCGGCGCAGATGAAAGCAGCGAGAATCATCCTAGGATGCTCCAGACGCACAAGTAATGCAGCCGTCAGGGCAGAATTGGAGATCCAATCCCTACGGTCGGGAAGAGACGCAAGGAAGCTGACATAGCAGTATTGCATGTGCGGGATGGGAGAAGAGAGGTTGCCGAGAATGGTATAGGAGGCGAAGTGGGCAAAAAAAAAGAGGGGGAGACAACCCATGGAATGGGTCAAGGTTGTAGAGGACGTATGGAAGGGGTTCGACATCGACGAAGATGAAACGCTGGAAACGAAGGGTCTACAGGGCTTCAAGGAGAAGATATATGTTGCTTGTGCCCAGAGAGAACAAAAGCTAGGGAAAGAAACCGAGCATCAGGAGGGTCTAGTGTACGGAAGGGTTCAAGGATTATGTACATGGACCAATGGATGCAGGGACAAAGGTTAAGGTCAAATTCAGGACCGCGGACATAGGCCTTCGAGAACGTCGACGAAGACATAGATAGGACGGTAGACGACGAAGACGACAGATGTGATAGCGGCTTCGAATGCGAAGACCGTGTTCATGGAGTCGCGGAATGTCAGTGGTACGAGAAGGAGAGGGAAGTGTACATGACTGAGCTGGGAAAAATAAAAGGGACGTACATGGAAATGTTTGAGGTATGGAATAGAGAGGAAAGGACGGTAGCTGTACTTGGGAGTAAGAAGTGGTTAGAAAAGGCGAGAAGGGATATCGTTAGGATGGACAGACTAGGAAAGGCATTTTTGAGCCACCTTTGGCAAAGTAGAAAGGAACGATTGGCCATCGGTGATCGGTCCTGTAGGAACAATGCTCCATCCTCTCGACGACGCGTGGTCAATGGTCTAACCGCTAAGGCATGCAAAACATTAGAGTACGCTCCCACACCGCACCCCTACCCCCCCCTTTACGTAAACGGCCGAACCGTCTCCGTGCTGTTGTTTCTTGCACCCACCGCCGTTCGCATGCATAGTAGTCCGAAGCTGCAGGTTCCCGCGGTTGCCGACAAAAGTAAAAGTCGTAGTGCCTCGAACGGCGGCGGTCACCAGCCGGATTTGCCTGAGAAGTCTTCGATTCAGCCTATCGACATCCCTTTCCTTCAAGAACCTGGTAAGCCCGCCGGCGCACACGCCGCAAATTGTCAGCAACGACTTCAGTGTTTCAGCGTCCGTATTGCCCCCCGCCCTCCCTCTGTTCTCCTTGCCACAATCAAGTCTTCCCTTCATTGGCATACTCCTCCTCGAACCCACTTTCCGTGAGCCGGTCACGAGTCTTGTAGAATTGATCGAGGAACACCTGTTCGATGTCGGGAACAAAGAGACAAGCAGCACAAGAAAGAAATGTCGAACATGTCAAGACTACAGGTGAAACCATGAAGCAGCCACAGCAGTAGTTCAGGGGAACGTCAAGCAACCGACGACGGCAGTAATCCCTTCATTTTTTTGCTATTCCAGTTGCCCACCCGATTTAGTCTTTGTTTTTTTTTCATTGCCCCCATTCCGTTTTGACGCCACGCGAAGCCTTTGTGTCGTTTGTTACTAATCCAGTTGCCCGCTCTTGGTATCCTCACGCCCCGACGTGCCACACACCACTGCTGTCGTTGGTGGCCCCACATGTTTCATACCTTTCAGGTGGATGGCAGCTTCCGGGCAACGGAATCTCTATGGACGCGACCGGTGGTGAGTGGCGTACCAAGCTGGGGACTTGCTTTTATTTGTTGTTGAGATTTCTTTTTTTCCACCATAAATTAAGGTCGACGACGTACGTAGTGGTATTCGGGATGATGGGTCAGCACTCACACGCTGCACCCCACCAAGCGGTTTTGGCGTGCTCAGCCAACGGCGGCGTCGAGCCTTCCTCCGGTCACGGTGAGCCTCTTCCTCTGACGGGTCGTCCGTGTGCTCGAGCTCCCTCTCTATTTCTCTCTCCCATTGAGCCGGAAGCTTAAAAATATTGCCTGCTCGTGAACTTGGACATCTACAGTATGCATGCGGTTCGCGCACGCTCACGTCGCTTTGGCTACTACTACTGGTCGGAACAAGCTACATAGCTTACTCTCTTATACCCGTACTATGTAGTCTAAAACATTTCCTCTTAAACCATACAAAAGCCACCAGTAGTATGGTATCGCCCTTCGATCCCGTCCCGCGCGCGCATGCTCTCGCAATTAGGGTTTGAGGTACGCCTCCTCGTGCCACTTTTCTGCTTCGCTCCCCTAACCCATGTACCTCCCGCCGACGCCGCACTCTCTCTCCCAATCTCTTGCGCGCGGAAAGAACCAAAATCCGGCACGACCTGGCTAGGGAGGTTGGTACCGGACCTGGCGCTACACCTTTGTGGGAACGCGAACAACTCGTGGTGAGGCCAGAGGGCAGGCGGCGGAAATATCTCCTGGTCAAGCGTGGGTTTGCTGTGCCTTTGATTTCTGAGGCGTGTGACGCGCGTGTGCACACAAACTGCTGCTCGTCGTGCCCTCCGTAGGAGGGATCCGTCGCGCAGGCCTGTCTCTCTTCGAGCGGCGCCCATTCCTCAAGTCAGTCGTGTTTTCAGACGTTTTCAGATTGTTCTTTTTTCTTCTCCGCCACATGCGTTTGATCCGCTCCCGCAAGAGGTGAGTGTCCCACAGAGAGCCGTATTTTATGGTCAGTCTGTCGTTGAGATGGAGTTTTTGGCGAATAGTGTCGTGTGCGTACATAGTTGGTCTCCCCGGTGGTCTAGTGGGTAATCTCGCAGCCTGCTAAAGGTCAGTTTATGGGTTCGTGTCCCGGCAGAGTGAGCTTTTTTTCACAAATTAGATCCTGGTCTCCGTTGGAAGCGACGCTCTGCAAAGCTTGTTGTTAGTAAACTTGATCGACTTCATATGTCCCGAGGGGAGGGATTGCTGTACCCTTATCGCGATAAAAATATCTCAGGCAGGAAACGCAGGAGGGAGTCTAACCTCCCCCTCCTATGTGACCCCGGTTGGTTTGTTTAGCTAGTAAAAGTGGAGGATGGGGGCCAGAGGAGCAGACAACAGAGTCCAATGATGGGGGGGTGTACTCATAGTCGTGCATGCCGTAGTCGTTAGACCATTGACCTCGCATCCCTACAAAGCCGGGACGGAGCACGCCGGGTTCTCACCAGACCAGGCTCTCACATCACCAAGCGCGAAGCGCCGTGAGATATTCGGCGAGTCGCATGAAGGGTGCGCTGCATCCTGCTAAGGGTGTTCGGCATCTTGTGCTTACTTCCTTGCGTACGGATGACAGCTGCGTATGAATTAATTTATTTTCTGGTGCTTTCACTTCCAGAGACAGTTGTAAGCACTGTGTAACTGCCTCGAGGGTGCTTGACCATTTTAACACAACGTGGTGCGATCATCCCCCTTGCGCGGAGTGAGGGTTCTCCACCCCGCACAACATGATCTACTCGACCACCATTATGGTTACCGCCAAAAAAAAAAAACGGAGGAAAAAAAAAAAAACGGTAACCTGGTTGCCGAGTTCACGAAGTGAATTGGCTTGTTTTACAACGTCGTTGCCAAGCGACGAAAACCCAATCCCGATGGCAAACACCGGGGGGGTCGGCTTGTTTTACAACGTCGTTGCCAAGCGACGAAAACCCAACCCCGATGGCAAACACCGGGGGGGGCGGCTTGTTTTACAACGTCGTTGCCAAGCGACGAAAACCCAACCCCAATGGTAAAACACCGGGGGGGGCGGCTTGTTTTACAACGTCGTTGCCAAGCGACGAAAACCCAACCCCGATGGCAAACACCGGGGCGGGGGGTCCAATGATGGGAGAAAAAAAAAAAAGTTGGGGTCATTTGGACTTGGAAGTCAGACAGCATGTAGCCCGTTCGTCGAACCGCCCACGTCTACAGCGTTTACCTTTTGACAGGGGAAAGAGGAGCAGTGTGGTTGGGATGGTGTTGCTGGCGCGCCGATACCGAGACTCTCGACCCCCTGAGACCTTGTCAACCACGTGCCCTGTGCTGATGCAGGTGCGGCATGGGAGGACTAGCTGTTCTCGACAACCTACCGGCGCCAAAGTACGTGTTCGAGATGGTGAACAAGACCGCCGGCGAGGGTGCTCTCTTCCTTCACTTCGATGTGAGTGCAGACAGCCATGTTGACTGACCACAGCGGGAGGTTTGCAGTTTGTCCGTACTGCTGTGCCGCTGGCCGCATTCTCCCCGCGACCGGATGGATTCCGAAACGTCAGTACAGCAGTTGGCGCAGCACAATGACGGCCTTAAGGAGTGGCAACAGCTCGTACGTTTCACTTTGGCGCATGGGAGCTGTACCGGAGCGACGCAGAACAAGCCGCGCTGTTTGCTGCACGAAGACATGATCTGTTGTCGATAACAACTTTCGCCGCATTTTCTCGCAAGCGGCGCTTTGGCGGTCTCAGGCTGCTTGCTTTTGTGGGACGGAGGGAGTCTGGCCGGGTCTCGATCGCGTGCGCCTGCCTCTCCTCGACGTGTTTCGTGGTTGCACTTCGAAGCCGCTTTACTTACAGGACACAGACGCGTGCACCCACCCTGACAAAAGTGTTGTTTCGCCTGACCCCGCGTCTCTTAAGGGCAACGGCAAGCACTACATACCGGGCATGAAGGGCGAGCCGCATCCCGGCTGCGACAACGGGGGCAGGCCGCACGAGAACTACTTCGGGGACACTCCGCCGTGCCTGGACGAAGAGGAGACTCCGACGAGGGAGCGCCTGCGCGCGTGCCTCTTTAACACGTCGGCCCTGTGCGTGCAGTACATGGCAAGCGTCGATCCGGACGTAAGGCGGTGAGAAAAGGGGGACTCATTGCGGGTGGTGTTGATCTCGGACGGTGAGAAGGGCGACACGTGCATCTTTGTGGTTGATGTCGTCATCGTCTTCGTCGCCCGTTGAAATTTTGCCGGCGCACGCCGCGTCCAGCGTCTGCAGCGGCGAGGCGGGATCCACCGGGGTAACGAGTGGAAACATATGCCGTAGTCGTTAGACTATCGACTTCGCATCCCTACAACACCGGGACGGAGCGATATGCCGGGTTTTCTCCGGCCCAGGGTATTGTTCACAAGGATGACACCGGGGGGTATTGAGGATGCCTGGCCGCGCATATGAACCTCTACACGCTCCCACAGCGCCACGGAACAAGTTCGCAAGTCGGCTTCTGTGTACATGACAACTGACGGTTAGAACGATTGCCGTTGTCGCTGACCCCGCCCGGCCGATTATACCGCGCCCGCCTTCCATGTCGCGAAGGAGTATGGTCATCATACGGGACCCCAGAGATGTGGCGATGTCCGAGCGGGAAATGCGGATTAAATACTACAGAGAACCCGCCTGGATCAGAAAGACTACGCCGGACGTGTTCGCGCGGAAACGTTTCGAGGTCGGAGACCTCCACGAAAATTGCCTGAGCTACTACTGTGGGACCGACCGACCTTGTATGAAGTCCGAAACAACGATGCTCGCTTGACCGCTAATTGTACCACCGCGAACGACGCTGTGAGTTAGGGAGCGGCATGATGTTGCCGCCCCGGAAGGCGCGTGGTAGAAGGCTGGTGTCACCAACCCATGCGGCTGCTCGAACTTTGACATCATCCGGTGGCGTTATCCCGCTGGTACCAACTAATCCTTGATTTTGGCGGCCGCCAAAAGTCACCAAGACCCGTGTTTTGTGGGCGACTGAGGCCGCGACGAACCACGCCCAACATGTAGTTCCTTCGGCTTCCACACGTCCCCGAATGCTGTTGATCTGGACTTGTTGGCAGATTCTGGTCTCATGGACACACCAGCGGTACCTCTGGCACACGGAAACGGTCATGGCGCCCTCGTCTCACGTCGTCTTCTATGAGGATCTGAAGGTATCATGGAAGCACCTGAAACAACACTCTTTTGTTTTTTGGGGGAGGAGGGAGCTACACTTTCTTTTTGCCAGGGACTCAGGCAGAAAATACAGGCCTCGCACTGACACGCGGGTAGGGCAACTTTTGATCTGGTCTCCGCGAGCCTTTATAGGTACTCCCCAATTTTTCGGAGTCGTGGTAGGTTTCATTTCTTCCATGATGAGCAGGCCCTCGCATGAAGCGTGGTATTCACTCTAGTTTGCGGTGGGCCTTGATCGATGTGGAGTCCCATGACAGCAGTGTCTGGCGTTGCTCGCGCAACCCGGATCGAGCTGATAACCGCTGTTGTCAAGCCTCCACCCCGTCCCGGTTCGGTTCTCCTCCCGATGTACTTGCGTCGACGCCTCGAACCCCACCGAACGGCCCGCCGCCTTTTTCTCCGGGCGCGCGCTCGCAGGACCATCACCACGGCTTCATCGGCATGGCAGACTTCATGGGCCTGGCGTGCTCCGAGGAGGACGCCCTCGAGGTGTGGCGTGCCCACCGGAATCCCGCACCGCACGGGGACTACAGCACGCACGGGCTCCAGCTGGAGACGATCCAGTGGATGAACGAAACCATGGCGAGGCTGCTGCCTCCCTCGCTGGCCTTCCGCTGGGGAGTGACCCCGACCGACCTCGGAGCTTGAGAGACGACCACCCCACAGGAGTTGGGCGAGGTTGATTTGGTATGTCCAGGCAACGACACGTACCAGTCTTCGGGAGCCGACAGGGTCCCCTCTATCGCCGCAGCGTTCCTTTGCTTTTTCTGCCGTTGCATGTGTGAGCGTTGGTTGCGTCCACGAGTGTTGAATGTGTCGGATAGTTCGGACGCCGTGGTGAACCGTGAACCGTGAACCGTGAACCGTGAACCGTGAAGGGAAGTACGTCTGGGCACACGCAGACAAAAACCATAGCGCCACGACGTCATTGCGAATGGGTATCTTGAGTTTTTTTCGTTTCGATCAGAGTTTGGTTGTGTGCGGCGTTGGCCCTACGCTGTGAGAGATCGTGTTCGATACAGAGGGAGGCGACGCGCTGGTCTCCAACAGTCCATGTCGTCGCGTCAACTACAGACAGTCGTGTGGTTCTTGTGGAAGTCGTTCCTGTTGCCCGAAAGGTTGGATGAGTTCTGCACGTTGAAGTATTGGTTATTGCTTGGGGGTTGCGGGGTGCTGATGTGTGTGTGTTATTTTTTATTATTAGCATCGACCTGTATGTGTGTTTTTTTTGTTTGGTGTGTCATTTTTACTGGTGGTGCTTGCAGGCTGGGTGGTGCTGCGAGTATGGTGTGGTTTTGTAACTATTTCCTCGTGTTCTGTTGTTCCGGTCGTCTAACCTTTGTCGGTCGGTGGTACCTGTTCAATAGACTAGACCCCCCAGGGACCGGTTGACTTGTGTAGTGTGTGGCACTGGTGCTGTTCAGATATATATTGGTTTGAGTTTGTTGGGCTGGTGAGGGCCGGAGACTCGAGTGGAACTGGACCTCTGTGTAGATTGCATGTGGTCGGAAATGGCAGGCCAGCGCTTGCAAAGATTGTGGTTGGAGTGCGAGCAGCCTTTGATGATGACCTGCCTTGCACCTTCCTAGGGTACACAGCAGTTGTTTACTGGGTGTCAGGGTCAGGCTTAGAGGTGTGATTCGTGCGCATGATCTCTTGCGCGTTTTATGAGCGCCTCTGTTCGGATTGTTTATACATTATTTTTCGTGGTTGTACAAACGTGCGATTTGTTGGCTTTCCGTGGGGATGTTATGACCGCTGCGTGCCGGGAGACCTTGTGCGTGTTATCATGTCCAATGCGACTGGTGCTCGCTAGAACACGCTAGGTGGAGCGTTCTTGTCCATGTTTTCGCGCGTTATATTTTGTGTGCGTGCTTTTGTGCTCCTTCTTTGGATCTTGAACACCTCGTCTTTCATTGCCTTTCAAGCATGAAAAAAAAATTGGTTTGGGTTGCCCAAGGGGGTAAATATGGCTGGAGGCCTTGTAAGTGTGGCCACATCCACGATGGTTGCTCGCTAGACAAACACAATAGGACCTTTCTTGTCTCCGTAATCGCGAAAGCTCATTCTCAGTCATACGTGTTTTGGTGGCGCCTCTGTTTGGGTGCTGTATTCTGTGTTTCGCGTCCGTTCAAGCATGGTATGGTCGTTGGCTTCCCATGGAACAGCTGGCGGTATTCATTTATTTTTGTAATCTGAGTGTTGCTACATCCACTGCGGCGGGTCCTTGCTACATAGTTCCAGAATACGGGGTGCGGGTCGAGCTTGTTTTCGGTTGTCATCGATGCTCTTGCCTGTGTTTCCTTGCGTTGAAAACATAAAAAGGCGTTCTGACGTACCTCAGCCGTGGTGCTTCTTGTTGTCTGCATCTACTGCCTCTGCCGTAGATACACGGTGGAGCTGCGCCCATGGGTGCTAGTGCTCTGCCTACATCACCGAAGGGCTAGACTGCCCGTTCGAGATATTTCTCGTAGGGTATACGTGCCAATGCACAGCAACTAGGGTCTAGCGTTGATCGATACTGCCCTCCAGACTCAATTCCGTCTTGCGATACTGTTTCGGATCCTGAACCCCTCTGTACTACAAATATTCGGCTTATAGTACGAATGCTACCGGGTACCGGGCAGGGATCGGAACGGTATGTAGTTTGTAGTGCGTGAAGCAGTGAAGCGTGAAGCAGGGTGCAGCCAACAGGGCGACACGACTACACGACACACAACGTGCTGCAAGTGTCTTGAGTTCCTTGACACAAAACATCTCGGTCTGATGGTCTGACGTCTGTGTGCACACGTACGACGTGGACTACAGCAGTACTCCAGAGTATCATCGAAGACTGGTAACTGACTCACAAGACCATTTGATACTCTTGTTGGCGAAGAAACATATGCCGTGATAGTAAGGTATCCAAACGAAATATTGTACCCGAAGAACGGAGAGACACTCACAACCGTCGAACCCCCCGCGTTTTTGAATGGTTCAGTTTCACGTTGTGTGCCTGCTGGCAATTCCTCCGCGTCTACGACCCGAGGCCTAGAGTATGCGTGCCGGGGCCTGGTGAATACTTTACATCATTGCAGCTCCAGCGCCGACACGACAACATGGCGGCCGGAGTACTAGCTGAAGATAGACCGAGCCTTGGAGAAGCATCCAAGCGGTGGCGGTTAGTCCGATACACAGCAACGGCATACAACAGTGCTGAATCTCGCTTGCCTAGCCGATTTAGGGACGCTTCTGTAAAGAGGCGGACACTGCTGTATGCGTCAGATGGATCTCAAGGGGAGTGTGAATGCTACTCCATGAAATACGACTTCGCCAAGGACGAGATCCGCGCAATGACATGCAGAGGATGGAAGCTGATCTCGGGGGGGGAGGAGGTGGATGGGATGGATTTTGGCGATGCGTCTCGCAACCAAAACAAACATAATTACAGTGCCTCCGTGCACAATTGTTGGTGTCTGGCAGAAATCCACACGAAAGGTTTCCCCTACAAGTTCTTAAGACATATTCATTCAGACCCGTACACATTGAGCATCAGGCGTGTTAAGGGGGGGTAGAACAGTTTTTTTTTACGCTGGCTCTTTCCTCGTACTTTAATCGAATACAACGAAAGAAAACAACCTTCCCGCCTGGAATCTGGTAATTAGTGGTACTAAATATCAGTAGAGGACAGCATCAAGAGGCGTCGTGCGTGCTGGCACGTTCAGCTTTGCTGCTGGAGCTGAGATATCGAAGGTCGCGGCAGCCTCCGACAACAGTCCGAAATCTGTGCCGGAACCAAGCAGCATTCAGCATTTGTCACAGCCGTGCTCACCGCCACGGACCGTAAACCCCGGAACGGAGGGTTGCAGCAGCTAGTGGCATCAGCTACTGCTGTAAACCCGCAGCTCAGTCAGTGGCGACGATCACGAGCAGTACAAGACACTGGGGGTGTCGATCTAGTTTGCGGGGAGTTGCGCAGATTGTAGGCCGCTCTTACGAACCTCGACATCACCACCACAGAAGCTGATTTGAGCTCGCCAAGACGCACCCCCCGCTGCCATAGGATGTCCTCTAGTGATATTAATACTATGTACCAGGTTCCTGGCAACACAGACCTTGTTTGAGCGCCTGCCGTCTTGGATATTTTGGTTTGAATTTTTATCTTGATTTTGAAAGAGGCGTGTGGAGGTAGAAGCGTGAAATGTATGTTTTGAGCAGCCTCGACTACCGCCCTGTGCGAGAATGAGCGATTGCTGTTTTTCGCGATGCCTTCCAACTGGTCTAGTATGTCTCGTGTGCCATTTCTGGTGCTCTTGCGTTTGCTTTCAAAAATTGTCAACATCAAAGTTTGTTCGTGTTCTGCCACCCCTTAACTCGAGTGGAAGCTTTGCGGCCGAATTCACAAAGGGTTATGCGATATGGGCGGAAAATCGCCCGGCTGATCCACGTAGCATGCACAGTTGGCCCCGACATGCCTAGCATGAAGTCGTGCTCACAGCCCCGTGCACTAGAGATAGAGAGAGATACACCAATCAGTTTCTGTTGTATCAATTTTTCGGGTCTCCTCCCTCGTTTGGGTAAAATGTTTCTACGCCAGGGTCAAACGGCGACTGACCGTCCACACCGATGGGGCGGAGCTGCATTATTCCGAGCCTTCACACGCACAAACCCGACCGCTGCCGTGGAGAGGTAGGTCGGATCTCCCAGTTGGTTTCCCGGTGTCTAAGTGTAGCAGCAGCAGCCAGAAAAGCTTCGCCAGCATCAACCGTCGGCACTACTGCTATCCGCGGAAGAGGCGGCGTGGTCTTCTAGCGGCGCTAGGACGAGTCTGCGAAGACCACGAGGATGAGGCGCCGGGAAGAGCTGAAGGAGCACCGGCCGATAGGACGAAGGGAAGGACGCGGGGGCACTCTTTTTTATCAAAGAAGTCTCTCGGAAGCTCGGTGATTCCGAAGCTGGCCTTACTTCCACAAGAGGCGAGTTTTACACGCATTATTTTTTTCGGTGGTTTTGTTGATTCTAGACGACTGCGCCCATGCATCTCCGCGCAACAAAGGTTCAAGTACCCTGCAACCTTTCCCCCGTCTCTCGTGATAATAGTGTAGACCAGTCTCCGTCTGGACTGGACGGATGTATTGGTTACGACCGTCTGCCCTTGCAGCAGGACTTCCCCCGATGACACCATATTACTCGCTGCCAAATATGCTGCTACTCTTCGGCACGGTGTCGGTGCCCGGTGTAGGTTGTTACTCAATGTGCAGTGCCCTCAATCGTTCGCTAGACCACCCAGACACCCAGTTTCACATTCTCTGACTCAGCACCGTTGAAGTAGAGACCTATCGCCAAACAACACAGTAGAGCTCTGGATTTTCTACGTGTTGCCAGCTGCTTGCCGCGCCAGAGCCACTTCGGCACAATGCTTGACAATCGTCGACAGACGTTGGGTGTTGAAGTGAGCCGATGTGTCGTAGCCTGGGTAAGGTCTACTTCCTCCTTCAACCAATGCATCGACAATGTGACTGGCCCTCTCCGCAACGCTGCAGGTGTCCTGGCACCTCACACGAGATTGTGGCTCCTCTTCCCCGACGAGAAGTGTCATCTTGAACGCCTCGCCGAGAGACGCGAGGGAGAAAGAGTCCCGAGAGGCAGGGCGAGGCGTGGTACGGTCCTCACCAAGTCGACACGTCTCTGCCGGACCGGGAAATGGCACCAGCAGCAACAACAGCGAATCCAGCAGCAGACCCGACGACACCACCAACTACAAGGACAGCGGCAACGTCAGGAGCGGCAGAGGCAGTGGTGAAAATAGTTGCAGCAGCGCTCCCCCGAATACAGATTTATTACGCGCTGACCCAGGCCTGAAAAGCATCAGCAACAGCGATGAGAAAGGACGCTCAAATTTCGGCAGTAGTTCTAGCTGGCACTTGCGCCGACATTTCCCGCCGGATGCGCTCGTGCCTCGCGCTCAACCGACGTATATGTTCGCCAGAGCAACGATAACGACAACAACCCTTGAGCAGGCGACACAAGCACAAGATACGGTGCTCGCAAGAGCAACATCCAGTCATGTCTTCGAGGTAATAGAAGCTAGACCATCAGGTATTGCTACTTTGTGGTCATCACAAGCGGCCTCGACATCCGGCCGGCCTAGAACGTCGGAGGGTGGGAAATCGACACCCGAGACGCTAAAAAAAGTACGAAAAAGACCCCACACAGCCAGGACCCGGCTCAACGCCTTAGGCGTATCCTCAACAGGAGCACTCGACGAACGCGTGCAACAATCAACTTCCACCACGAAACAATCTCCGGAGAACATGGGGAAGCTCTGCCCAGATACTGGTCGAAATCGCACGAACACCAGTGCTTGCGCGATGGCGGAGATGGAGAACAAAGAGGAAAGAAACGGTCGTGGTGGGGACAACTGTGCGGACGGCGTTGAACACTACACAAGAGCGCCGCAACAGACACAGCCAGTTCGTACGGCGCCGCCAGGGGGGGCCGCGGGAGGGGGGGGTGCAACAGCGGTCGCGGGAGCAGTCGTTGGGCTTACTGCGGAAGCTTTGGCGAGGCCGGCGGTCGTCCTTGACCGATCGGGGAGGGTAATAGTGGTTAAAAAGGTGACAACGACAGGTTGAATTCTGAAGGGGTGGGAGGTGTTTCGCTGCATACCCCGAGAATGAGGAGCAACCTTGTCCGTCAACAGGATCTTGTCATGCTTTTCGTTAGATTCGCTTGACATTTTCACTCGAAAAACGAACGCTTTCGTACACAATTTTCGTGGCTTTCTGCGCTTGCGCAGCACTTGCTGGCCTTTGACGAGGTTTGGCCGGCCGATCTCCCCGCTCTCCGGCCGCTTCGGCTCAACCTCCGGAGGTCTTGTGGTGCCGGTAGGGCAAACGGGGACGTTGGCCGCAGCGACGACAACGCCAGAAAGGGCGAAGGCCAAAGTGGCGGGGGGCGGTTTGGAGGACCGGTGTTTCTGATGCCGATGCACCGAAGGGGAAAAGGCGTCCAAGGAAGGTATGACACACATTAGAGTGGTACAAGATATGATATGCTCGGACACGTTTCACGCCGGAAGAATATTTTTTGCAGCTGATGTTCTCACTGGTGTGCTTCACGTATCCACCACAATATGTTCTTGGAATACCTAGGATTTTACGCGAAGGTACGCTGTGGTACACGCATGCGGCGTGCCATAGAGGGAGGGCCAGCATAACACGTGCGGCGTCGTGCTGTGTCTCAGCGCCACAAAGTGGCGGGGTATTATTGCCGAACGTTGCTGGAAAAGCTGCAAGTACGCCGCTTTCCATCGCCCATTCCTGCAGTAATCTACCTTGGTTGTGCTAGAGTTTGGTTGTGTCGTCGTCGTCATTGTCGTTGACGTTGCTGTTGTTGATGTTGGGCTGCTATCGTCATCGACGTCAATATCGATATTGTTGTTGTCACTACTGCTGGTGCTGCTGCTGTACTTACTTTGTTTTCTTGATTGCAGAGAGGATGAGCTCTTCCCTGAGCCTCCACGGCTGCGGAGGGATGAGGAAGAGACGACCATGAACCGAAACAGGTAGCCATAGTTGTGCAATCACCAGCGTGTTTCTAGTGAGAAGCGTTTGTGTTTTGCTTCGGTTGTCTTAGCTGAGGCTTCCGGTCTCTCGTTGTGACGTTTTGAAGGGGGTGATATGCATGATCCCAATGTGCAGCCTAAACTCCCACCGGTTTGTTCCTTACCACAAGCGCCAGACGAGGTAGGAGGAACAGGACGGGTCCACATCAAACGAAACTCCTTTCCACCCGCGATCTCTCCCAACCCCCAACATTCACGCTGGGTACCACTCGAACCGGTTCGAGCCAGCTCAAGGGAAGTAGGCGAGTTGTTCGGCCTATCCACCTTCATGGTCCTTTCTCGTTCGACTTTTTTCGGCGGTTGATCAGGTACTGCCTTCGAGACCAGGGCCGGTGTGGCGAGGTGGCGGGGGATGAAAGAAACACAGGAGGGGAAGGCAGTGACGGAAGCGGCGGGAGGAGGAAATGGATCCGGTGCAAGTTAGCGGGAACGGGTGTAGACACTTGGAGGTAACGGGGCATCGCCGCGTTGCTCTACGCGGTGCAGCTGCGTTGGCCCGCGCCGTGTTATGCTTCATGTCGTGCGTGCGGGAAGTCTAAACGCATGCTCGTGGGTTCTACCCATTTTCTGAGTCTTTCTCCAGGTGCATATCTCCTTCTTTGTCTGTTGATAGTCGTCTCGGATCTTCCTGAACGTGTGTGCTGACTGCAGTACCTCCATCGATGGCCAGCAGGCAAGTGCCAATGTGGTCGTTTTACGTCACGGTTCCGAAATCAACGACGCTTTCCTCCCGGACGGCTCTAGGTGGGAGTGGTCCCCCGAAGCGCAAATGATGCTTGGAAAGCTCGCACTCTGGACCGGGGCTCTTCTGATCAGCCGGACGCAAACGGTGCTAACAGGCGAGGGCGAGAAGTGTACCCACTCCCAGTGTCATATACACGTGGTAGGTGGCCACGGCCGCAATCGTCCTTGTCGTAGCACTTGCACGATCCATCCTGGCCGTACACACGCTTAGGACCTGTGTGTGTGTGTTTTCGGGCGTACAAACACGCTGCTCGTCCACGGCCAAGCTTTCGGCGCCTGACCTCTGTTTGCGCATCCTCATGTGCCCTTTCGTTTTCGTCTGAACAGTTGCCCAGCTTCCTTCATGTATACCATATTTTTGACATGTCCTACCGTAGTCCCGAATGTTACATGTACTCACGGTCGGGGCGGGCAGTGTAACGCCGACTCCTAGTCCGTTGTTTTGAGCTTGCGATATGTGTTTTCACTGCGCCAAGGGTTGTGCCGTGCCCTACACGTGCGATCTCTCTACTGCGTTGAGCACGCGGACCAGCCACTCCGGGGGGGCGTTGGTGGTTGCCGAAATACGCCCCCCCTTTTGGGCAGGTGGAAGGTGCACTCTCGCCTCGAGCCCACTCTCGTATTCACCCCCTTTGTGCAGTCAAGGACTCGCGAACAGTCTGTTGCTCGTCTTATGTGTCGTCAAGCTGGGTGTGATGCTCTCGACTCCGAAGAAAAAAGCTTAGTTTCGCGTGTCCTGGTTTGTTCGATTGTTCCTTGAAGCCGAACATCTTGTCGCGTACACACCGAGAAAAAAAACTTCCAGGACGGCCATAGCGGTTTGGTCTGCACACACACTCGATTCGATCGACCCGATATATCGGCTACGGCCACCAAAAGTCCTCCCCTCACCCGCGACCAACGCGTACAACCATAACTTGTAACCCAAACCCGATGAAACCGGCCGGTGCATGCACACCACCGTGTTCCCTTGAGATACCTTTCAACATGTATCTCGTACTTGCAACTTTTTGGCAGTGTTCGGAATGGGAATGGCGGGACGTGTGGTGGTGGAGGGTGCAGCTTACCCCAGATGTGTGCTGATCGAGGCGTACATTCCAGCCTCAAGCGAGACGTGAGTATGTTTGTGTGGAATTTCCTCTTCAGGAAGGCGTAGCTCAACGGATTTGATCGAAAACAGTGCTTTGGGATAGGAACAGCGAGGGCGTTTTCGCGAGAAAAGTGGAAGTCCCCGACACGGGGGATGGTACGTGCCAGTGACCCAGTTTCTTACAGTTTCGATTCCTCGTTAGGTTTCGCCGTGCCTATCCGATTCGCAGCCATCGTGCGAGTTGAACTGACGAAAGCATCATGAATTCAAACACATCGCCCGAAAAGCACCCGAAACCCCATCACTCCTGCCATGATTGGAACATCACGACACATTATTTTTCGCGAAGGTTCTCTGTCTGAGACGACCCGGGTGCTCCTCTTCCTGACGGAGTCGTGCTGCTGAAGCGCTTCCTTTCGCACCACCTAACGGCCGTGGCTACTCCATGCATACAACCAATTGTCAGGATTCAGCTGTACGTGTCGGTGGACGAACTGGAGCGCCTGTTTCGGGATGATTCCGAAAAGTTGTGGGTGGGCAGGAAGGAGGACATGGTGCTTGAGCTTGTCAAGATGCTGTACTTTGACTACACGCTGGAAACTGAGGTGCGTGGCGCCGTACGGGCTTGCCATGGGTTATGGATCGACGTCGTTTGCAGCATTGGTATCAAGTTCACTTTAGCAAGCTTACAGCAGTATTCAAGGATTCTCCGCCACCCATTATATGCGTGTGCACCTTTCGACCTCACTACGGGCAATGCCCTTCGCGAACACGCACATCACGATTGTTCTTAGGAGGCGGACTCGACGTTACCTGATGGTATTCGGTTCACGTCGTATCACTACTCCGACCGAGAGCCGTGGACGTGCCTCCACGCTCTTCGTGATTCAGACTTCGACCTCCATTGGGAAAGTAGGAACACCGGCGCCGGGCCTGGCTTCCCAGGGGCAGGTAACATGCACTCTTTGGTTTTGTGATATCTGTGACTGGTTGTCTGCGTTCAGTGGGTGCTCCGTTGTTGCCTTTTCAGGCTACCTCTGGAAGTTGACGAAGTCAACCATGCAGCCACACAGGAGAGGAAGATAAGTTTACGAAACGTCTGGTTCATTTTTTCAAACAAAAGAGAACATCTTGCCTGGAGAGAGGTGCACGCAAACCGTTCCAAACGCTCTCATCAATCGTGTTCTTCATCGCGTGTTTTCCAGCTGTGATTCTCTGTAATCATGTGCTTTGGTAGGCTGATAACCAGACACTGGAGTCGGCTACTCAGCCAGCCTTTGCTGGTCCTTCGCCTGGCACCGCAGTCCTGTCTTCGGGGGCCCTGTGTAGTCATTCCACTATAGGGCTGGAAAACCTTCGCGTCAACGCTGCAAGATTTACGTTTGGGTATAATGAGGCAGACGTTCTGCAGACCGTCAAGCCGCGGCATTGCCGCCACAAAACAAGAATATCGGGATATGACTATTTTTTCACATCAAGCCACAAACAGGCCTCATGATCCCCCCTCACGTTGCGCATTGACGCAAGACAGAAACGTTAAAAACTGAAGGTCGGCTGAACCACCATGCGTCAACATGTGATCGTTGAATAGCCTAAGTGAAAACAGTGCCGCCAAAGTTTGTTTTAGGATTGCAATTGAGATGGGTACACTTATATTGCATGCTTGCCTACGGCGCAGAGCCGACGGCGGGGGCGGCAGCAACACCAGCCAAGATCGGAGACGAGCAGTCGGAGGGTACCGAGGGCACATGTGTGAGTGCACAGACAAGAGGCGGGTACCGCGGCGAAGGCAGTCCCTCCGACGCGTGCACCAGCGGACCTATACACGCCCACGGTACCAGCTCGAACGACAGCAAGTCAATCGCCACCGCTGGGCCAGCCCGCCGAGTGGCAGGGGCGTGCAGGGCCGCCGCAGCTTGCACGCCAGCCGAGAGAGCGGTGTGGATTACACAGCGTCTGCAAGTTCGGAACACGCAGAACATGCTCGATGTCGACGTGGCGGCGTGTGGTGAACTGTCTGATGGAGGTGGTGGAGGTTGTGGCGGCGGCGGTGGGTCTGTAGCCGCTGGCACCGTTTCTGGCCATCCCATCAAGTCCCGAAACGGACCAGGGGCGACAGCAGCAACGCAAGGACGCAGTGGGCGCAGCACGCTTGATGCAACTGTGCATTCGGTGGCATCCCGAAAGTGGCACTCAAAGCGAGACGCGGCACAGACACGCGGCCACAGGGCAAACGCGGCGGGACCGAACAGGGCCAAGCGAAAGACTCGGGTCAGAGCTTTCGACGTGAGGATCGAAGAGTACAAGGAAGAGCGCCGACACGTGAGTCCTCCCCCCTGCCCCACGCCCCCTACAAAACCGTACGTACACCTCTCATCCCTGCGGTATCTTTGTTATTCATGTACTTTAGGGTGGTGTCAAATGTACTTGTAGGTGCGCTGTATTTGTCGTGACTTTGGCATGACACTTTTTGTCGATACTTGTTTGGTCGACGCCCCTCGGCCTGAACGGCGTGCGGGCCCGTACGTTATTCTCTAGCAGTGAAAAATCCCCGCTGAGGGAAAGTATTGTGGGTAACGCCTACTTGCATCCCAGCATGGTCGACGACGTTGTTTGGCGAGGAAACTGCAATATGGAACCCTTGTCGAATCGGGTGACGGACTCGCTCGAACATTTAGTATCCGAGGCTCAGCGATTGAAACACGTCGCCAGCGTTGCCACATGCACTCAAACGACGGCCATGCTTTGCTTCCCTCCGGCCTGGTTACATTGACCATCGATACCATGCCAAAAAGGCGGAGGAGGCCAAGGAGGCCAAGCTCCAGGCGTGGCTAGCCGTCAAGAAGCGATTTCGAGGGCTTACCCTCGGCACCGTGATTCAAGTTTCGGGTCGCCTGCTGACGCTCATGGTCTACGAGTTCCCCGACCAGCCAGGCAACCTGAAGTGAGTGGGGGAGGGGGGATCGTACTCATTTTTGTGCATGCCTTAGCGGTGTGTGTGTCAGTGTGTTTCCGTCCTATTTATGATGGCGACAGTCCCCCCATTTTTCGTGGTGACACATGTAGTACACTTTTCAGCGTTTGTAGAGTACTACACTTTTCAGTGTATTTTTTCGTACAACTACAACCTTCCAGGGTCACACAGGAGCGGGTAAACACCAGGGCTTTTTTCTTCTTATTATTTCTTTTCATGCCCCACCTTCCTCCTGCGGTGCGTGCTGAATTTTATTTTTATCGCGAGAAGGGTCCAGCCATCCCTTTCCCTCGTCAACGGTGCTAACGTCGAAGTTTGGTACTCACGAGAGCTTTTTTGCTATATTTCGCTTTCACCCGCTAAATTCGTAAATTTTTCACCCCATGGGGATTCGAACTCGCGACCTCTGCGACTAGCGGATTACGAGGATATCACTAGACCACCGGGGAGACTAGGCCATTGACAGTGCGTCCTCGAGAGGACGGATCATTGATTTGAGATGGGGTGTCAAGTTTTTAGCCTTTCGTTTGTTGGGAGTGCCGTGCCACGCAAACTGTGGTGGCGGGACACTTATGCCCCACGGCCATAAGTGCCAGGTTCTGCCGCCGTGAAAGGCGTTGATGTGTTTGACGCAAGGGGTAGCAATTGTCCCCTCGTCAGAACTTGGCGATCCTCTCGGCAGCACGAGAGAGAACGGCAGGCAGGCAGGCAGGCAGGCAGGCATGCTTTTTGGCGTAAATCTGCACGTGCTTGGGACACGAGAGAGAGAGATTATACGTGGGCCTAAAACAGTCATCTCCGTGGCTCTGGATGTCTAAGATCTCATCAGTTTGTCTAGGGATCTCTTTGCGGGCCGACGAGTTGTCGCGTTTTCGGGAAAATATGATAACATGACGAACCTGGCCCCTCAACTGGCTGTACCACCCCCTTGAACGTACTTCCCACCCAGTGACGGACACGGTTGCTTGGCTGTTTCTCGAACATGCATCTTTCGATGGAAGGATCCCTCTCTAGTGACGTATCTGCGGCACCCGTTGCTCCGTGCATTTGCTACACTTCTACGCCTTGCCCCCTCATACAAAACGACCTGCGCGGATGCCCGCATATGGCGAAGAAAACAATCGCTCGTCTCGAATTATTGGTGTAGACTAGTTCACGTGGCAACACGACCGTAATCGTTTCCTCTTCCCGCCCACCCGAAACGTCGTCGACAACCGATGCCAACAGCGTCGTTTTCACGACCCCTCCATCGGGCGCGACTTTCCGCCTAAGCCTGGGCATCGGCGCAGTGGCAGCTCAGGCACGGCATGTATCGGTCGCCTCGTCTACGGATACCTGGACCCTTAGACAGAAACGGAAAGTCATAAAGAAAGTAATCCAGAACAATTCAAAGCTAGTGCTGGTCGAGGAGGACGAGACCAGGGATCGGGCACCAGAGAGGCGAGACAACAGATTTCGCGCTTTTAGCGATGTTCGACCCTTCGAAACAAGCCGTCGTGATTGTAAATACGCTTCTTCTACATCAACACCCTTTTTTCCCCCCAGCAAGTCCTGAATAGTTCGAAATGGCATTATCAAGGATATGTTTCGAGGAGAAGGATGATCATGGGCAAGCCATGTACCTACGGGATCTTTCCAACACATAGTACCGCTTTCGGCAGAGGAGGTGGATCGTCAATTGGCGGACTTCTTTTCCCGCCTCTCAGCAATCTCTCGCAAAATGCGAAGGACGTACGCTGCTCCTCGCGTGTTGTTCGCAAGCCATCCGGGATACCTTGCGTTTGTTGAAGCGCCACAACCGTTATTCTCAGAGAAACGTGATACACTTCATAGATTGCGCAAGCATCTTGCCCCCCCCCCCCCCCCCCCCCCCCCCCCCCCCCCCCCCCCCCCCCCCCCCCCCCCCC
>CACKRE030005133.1:37801-50551 GCA_902602495.3 Ectocarpus sp. CCAP 1310/34
CCCCGAACTCTTGTCGTGGCTGTTTCCGTACTGATGCGACTCGTTTGCGGCTTGCTCAGTAGTAGACCGCGAACGTCACATTCCGAGGAAGGAACAGACAACGGCGAAGAAGTAGACGCCGAGGCGTTTTCGATGGAGAACGATCCGTGGAACGGTCTCTCCGTGGGCGGCGATGGGATCAGCAAACACCGTGCTTGCGGAGTCCGACAAGTTTTCTGCGCTATCAGGTGCGTCCTGGATCTTTAGTATCCCGGGTAGAAAGATCGGGTGTGCCGAATGCAGGGTCTGCAAACTGCCGCTGTTCGAAGCAGCGATTCCGCTGACTGTTTTCCCGTGTTTGAATAGATTACTTCCGCCGCGATAGTGCCCCTAGATCAGCTAGTTCCTAGAACGCTTTGCTGACACTTCCTTCCGACACGTGTTGCGTGGTTGTCAGTGGCTCAATGTGGGGGCGCTTCAATTATTGTCGATGCCTCCCTTTTCCTGAATAGTCTCAAGTGCTCTTCGCTGGTGTAGCGCTAACGCAAGCGCTAAGAAACGATTCTCCGTACGGTGTGAATTACCGTCTTGCCAACCTGTGTGCTTCCCAGGTGCCTAGGGCGAGACAGCACGGCAGCGTACGCGCGCGCGCTACCAACCGCGTCCCGGGGGTTCACCCGCCCGTGCAATGCCCACCAGCTGCAGCAGCCTAGCCCAAAGGACCACCGCCGCACCTTCTCTCTTATGTCTTCCCGGTCGACGCACACGGCATTGGTCGGTGTCGCGGAGCCAAGCGTTGGAGTGGCTGTGGGTGATCAAGTTTCCGGCACAGCGATGCAAGGGAACCCAGCATCAAGCCATGGGGTGGACGGCAGTGCTGATAACTCGTGGAAGGATCTAACAGACGACGAAAGTGAAGGGGCTACGAGGAGTCGAGATGTGACGGAGAGGGCAGAGACATACGGATGCGGCGTAAGGGTGCGAATACGCCCACGACCAAGGAGGGAGTGCGGACGCGGGCGCAGGTGACAGGATATGACGTCCCCCTTTCGAAAGGAAAACGTATCGTTGGGGCTTGAGCGGATCGTAACCTGATTTTCCCCCCCCGCATAACCTCTGTGGGTACAAAGGGCCAAGTCAGGTGATTTCCTTCTACGTATAGAGATGGAGATCGTTGAGCTCGTTGCTAGTCAGGACATCACCCAGCTTACCGAAACTCCCGGCAGCTTGCTTTTCTTCCGATACGACGATTGAGTCCCTACTCGCTCGTACCGACCCACCGCAACCGGGAGAGGCTAGCATTATATGAACCGTTTAATGGGCACCGTCGATCATTCTGTCGACATCGACGGTACGTATGTCTCTGTCTGTACGTCTTCAAGCGCTCGACTGGGAGTCCTCATCCTCCCGGGCGGTTCTGCAAGCACCAGCAGCTCCAGGGGCTGCCTGATCCACATCTATATAGCGGTTGCTATTTTAGGAAGCCTCGGCGAAGACGTGTTCCTCAACCTGCAAATATGCAGTGCACCAACATACGACATTTTTGTTGTCTCATGGTGAACGCGCCCAACGGCACTCAGGTTGTGCGGTGGGATAGCGCGAGTGCGTGGTGCGCGGGGTATTTACTCTCTGCTGCGGGGTAACTGGGCCGGCGCTGAGGATGACTATCTGCTGGACTGGTAAGGAATTCACTGCGGCAACTGTTGCTACCGTCGCGTGTGCTTCATAGCGAGTGGCTTCTGTAGATGGACGGTTGTTTCTCACCTTGACGCCTGATTGGCCTTTAGCAGGGCGAAGGGAGACCCGGCACTGGAAGCACGTTCGGTTTGGGAAAGAGTTTTGTAGACGTCTGGTTGTCGAAACTCGATAATCTGTTGTCAATCTTCGTTGCCTCGCATGCGCATCTACGTTGACGTTACGATGGTGATTGCGTATATCCCTTGGGGATCTCCAACGAGTACGCAGATGAAGCATGAGCTTTGCCAAAGGATTCGCTTGAAGATGATTCGCTCCCCGTTGCCGCCCTCGTCCCAAGCCACGCTCTTGAACTCCCGGCCAACCCCCCAACGGACGATAGCGAAAGTTGGCGGGGAACTGCCATCGCCGAAGCTGAGTAGAGCCCAGATGGCACCGTGTTGTTTTCACAACGTTCCGGCCTTTGCGTGACGCGCGACAGGTATCAGCCGAATGACTTTCGCCCCCTGAGGCAAGGGCCAATCGAGACTCACACGGCCTTCACGCTGAAGCTTCTCGCTCAAGATTTGAACCTTCTTACCGAAGGCTCGGACGTCTTTCCCGCGGCGGAGGAGTGGTCCTCCAAGCGGGACGTCGCCACGACCACATTCGGAGGCGCCCCTCCCACGCGCGATGGCGCAAACAATTCCACCGGTGCCACGACGGCAACAACAGCACTGTCAGACAACGGTCTGGTAGGAAGGGGAGAGGAGACCAGAAAATTGGCTCTATCACCGGGGGCCGCACAGGCTGAGGAACACGGGGAACCAAAAGCAAGAAATAGGGATGGCGCTGTGCCGCCGCTGACGGAAAGCGAGGCCTGGGAGAGGGTCGCACGCGAGGTGTGTTCTTCCCTGGGCTTTTCTTACAGGTGCCATCGGTACCACCCCGCTAAATATTTGATTCGATTTTTGACAGCTGCAGCAGCAGCGCCGGCAGTAACACCAGCGAGAGGGCATGCGTCGTGTGCGTACCTTAGCCTATAGTCCTATGGGCACTAAGCTACCAGCACTGAGAGATTGATTGTGGAGTGCGTACTTGAGGGGTCGCCAGCAGGAGGTCTTCAACACCCCTATCGTGGGCGATGTAACGCTCTATGAAGATGGACGTACGTCGATTTCTCACAACGAACATGCTTGCCGAACGGGGGCCAATTCACCACTTCATCAAGCATTCTTCCGTACAGATGGTACACTCTCGCTTTCGCCAAACACTGCCTCAGATTTTGCGCAAGTGCTACTGGGGCAGCGATGTCCAAGGTGGCGTTGCCGGGGACCCGACCATCGTCGCCACACGCCCGGACTACGACCAGACAACTTCGGGGCAGGATCAGCCTTCCCTCGAAGAGTGCATCACGTCTCAGGTATCTTTTGGCCGCCGTTGTTGGTGAATATCCACGCCTCAAACGCAAGGTATCGTATTAGAACTACTGTGCTTAGCCCCGAATCAACACACTTGGAGTATTCAAAGTCAAGCAAGCACGACCTATCTTCCCCGAGCTGCGTAGACGGTACAGTCCCTTGTTTGCGTCTCCACTCCTCGCGGGCCGCGCGAGGTCACCGACCGAAAGCCTCAGAATTGATGGTTCCCTCTCCGCCCGATGCCTCGTGATCGGCTGGCTAAAAGTACGGCCACGTTCACCGAGTACTTTTCCCTCCAGGAAGCCGCGCACAATCTCCCGCTAAGGCCCTGACGAAAACCAGTCCCACAGCAGTACGGTACAGTATTCCTTTTCGCCCTCGTTCTCATCCTTCGCGAGTACCACCCGGTACACCCCCCCCCTTACGAGGCTTGCTTGGCCCCTCGAAAACTAAGTTCATCTCGAGCAGAGGTTTGTGTACGGCCTCCATTTTTGGCTTGATCAGGCGACAAGAACGCCTCCGAGCGGGCTCATGACGGAGACGGCGATGGGGCAGCCCGGCCGACCGTTGGCCGGAGTTCACACAGCCGATGTCCGACTCGTAGTTGGAACGTGTGTTTTCCGCAGGGTAATTAAGGTAAGACAGTCGTCCCCGGCCCTGTTTTATCGAGCTCTCCGGAATGAATTTGCCCCCGCTTTTCCTGATGTTCTGTACGTCGGCTTATGTATGTACTGTCCGTCAAGGCTAAGTGCAGCCGGGGATGTTAATGTGCGCGCGTCCTGATGATGCGTTGGCTTGGTCAGGCGGGGGATTCCCGTTGAACCTGAACGAGAAAATCTGGCACTCCGACGCCCAGTTCATTTGAAAGGCCTCGCTTGGGCCTCGGCCGAGAATCACGCCCACACTTGAATAAACCACCCTTCGAAGAAGACCGCATAACACACACCTAAACTATCAGTATTTGGTGTTAGGTGTTCCATGTTTATCATCGCACAGCGCTTTCTCAGCTAACCCCTCTTCTCCCGCTACTAGCAAAGACTGATTGCAATAGGTTTTCCCTCCTACCCCACCTTCCTTGACTGCCAAAATCCATGCCGTTGCAGGTTATGGGTTTGGGCATCCCTCCCATGTACCTCTTGGTGGTCGTTTCCCAATGGCATGATGCCCTCGTTGTGAGATGCTACGACTTCATCGGCGGCGAAATCAGACAGGCAGAGCGGCTCGACCGTTCGAGGGACTCGGCCCTCATCTCGGAGTTCAAGGTGTGTATTTTCTTCGTTTTCCGGACCATGCATCGTGTAGAGCGCTTTCGTGTGACGGCAGGTGATCTCCGGACGGATGGGTAACCTATTGTGTGGCATCTGTTCTCTGACGTACGAAGATACATGTTGGAAACAGGCTCATCGCGGCGCACCATGCCCTAAACGGGTTGTGCGCCCCGCATGAAAGTTATCCTCGAGCCCGGTTGGAACGTGAAGATGTTCGATCTTGGATGACACTCCGATACGCTGCCTGTCGGCAAACTCGCCCCCTTGTTGCCACACGGGTAAATTGGTAAGAGTGCCGGCTTGAATCACGCTCCGGCACACTTGAAACAAAACGTAAGTTGGTTGGTGGGTGGGGAATTCAGATCTGCTTTTGTTTGTGGTTAGTAGCAACCACAGCCAGGGTCCGGGTGATCATTATACCATTGCTGTTGCACCAGAAGGGTTGTTGTTTCCAGGATATGCTCTTCGTTGAAAGATGTGGCCTTGACTCAACCTTGGCGCCGTACGGGAGAGAGGTGACTCGAGTAGAGGTGACTCGAGTAGACGTAGAGGGGACTCTTCGCACCAGCACAACCGAAAATTGCTATGCCCGATGGCGGGATTGCGGCCGAAGCCTTGCCGCATTGAGCCTCTTGTTCACAAATCCGGTGGTGCCCGTCTTCGTGTGGCGAAGGTTGTCGGCCAAATGTGCATCTTTTGTGGCAAAGGTCGTTTGGGCCTGATACGCCGAGAGAAGCTCATCCTCCTTTTGCTAAGGTCGCTGGGGTTGAATACCGAACACTGCTTCCGGGAGAATTTTCGCCTGGGACCACGTAGTTCCGATTGGGTGTTTGAACGATGGACTGCTAGTTTTGGTTTCTCAGCTGTAGCAGCAGCAACAACAACAGCGTGCACTCCGGCTAACCACCCGCCGTCAACAATTCGTGTTATCGGCATTAGAATATGGAACCGCGAGAACGGGAAATACAGCTTCAGGTCATCCTTGACGACTTGGTGGTATTCGACAGCGCAGGCGCTGGAACAGACGGTGAGGTGTTTTTCGGCGTTTTTGCTGCTAGTTTGCAAGCTCGTTCTCCCCGCGTCGTACGATATATCTGTACGATGACCTTTACCTGTCTTTCGTACTCGGGGTTTTAATTGGGACTCACTCTCCGATGAAAAACAACCCATGGTTGACCCGTTGTTCACTCACTCTGTCATTGAATCTGCTGATGCGGTTGCCAAGTTATTGCTATTGGATGTTTTTGTATGATTTCTCGGTCTGTTCCGATCACCCGCGTTGTACCCCAATTGCCCCCAATGGTTCGTACGTAATTGAGACGCCTGCCCACTTAGATTTTTCGGCGGGGTCCCGCAGTCTCAGCACCCGCGCGACGCATTTCCCGTTCCAAATGGGGAGAACAAAATGTTCCCTCTCTCGCCGCCTGGCCAACTTTCGTAACATAATATAGCGTGGTCGGTGAAGTTTCGCGAAGACGGAGCGGCTGCCATCATCGTTGACGAAGCTGGAAAGGATCTGTACGACGCGCAAGTTGAGGAGCAAATGGCCGCCGCAGCTGCCCAGGCAAGCCTGTTTCGAGTCAACAAAACTGCTCAGAAGTGTTTTTCGCACACAGCAGACATACTTTGGCCTTGCGGTGTGCGGGGTGGGTGCGCGACGCACCAGTAAAATGTTCTTGGACGCTGTCCTTCTCGAGAGTCGCCCAAGGTATATCACCTCGAGTCTACACATTACCGAGACCTGCACGTGCGAATGAATGCAATTCGTGTTGGTTTCGTGCTCCGTCAAAATGTTGGATATCCTAGAAGCACGAAGGGTCACAACTCGCTACTCAGTCGAAACTGCCCAGCCGAGGTACCGGATCCTCGTGCGGGGCGACCATGTGGACCACGTTCCGTAGGGGTGGCGGGAAAAACGTAGATAAACGATAAGTCCTCGGTGCGACACGGCCGCCTTGCAGGTCGAGAAACGACGCGAGGACACCCAAAAGAGTCAGCACGCCGCTCGTGAGAAGGACAGGCGTGCTCGCGCGAGGAAGGAGAAGCGCGACGCGAAACGCAGGGAGGCGCAAGCTAAGAGCAGAAAGACCGGTGAGGCCGTAACGACGAGGTAAATAAGCCGTAGATGTCTCTCCCATGGTTGTTGTTCCGACATATGCGCCTGCGTATACGAGGACGTTTGCCTATATCGACCCTCATGTATCGAGTGCGTGATCTGGGAAGGCCATGGCCAGTACTCACCCGCGTGAAGCATGTAATAAACGCTGCTTGTAGGCCGCTCACTTGTGTTCTGGTGGTGTAGATTCAGATATGGGGCATGAAACTGTATGTTCATCCAGACCAATTTGCCACACGTTCGACACCCTTGCCTACAACACTCGCAAAAGGGGCCACCTCCAAGCGAGGGAAGAAACTACACGGGGTTGGCAGAAGGGGGCAAAGCGCTGAAGATTACCGTGACAACAGTAGCGATGAGGACAGCAACCGGAGCTTCGACGGCTGAGGCAAAGCACAGGAGAAGGAAAAGTCTAACCATCTGTGACCGAAGACAGCACACGCGAGGGAGGACGAATTGTGGGGGCGACTTCCGGCAAGCAAACCAAGCGTTGGCTACTGGGGGAATCGATTGCTTCGGGCGTTGGTGGAAAAAGCGTCTTGTACCACCGTCTAGACTGGCTCCTCGAGGGGTAACCTGCGTCACATTAGCGCCTGCACTCAGGCTTTGACGACAACACTTCGTTGTTGGCCTTGTCGCGGAGGTTAGTTTTTTTTGTGATGTGGGCAAGACATGCGTTTGTAGCGAGATTGGTGCTACAGGTTGCGAGCGGTGAAGCGTGGGACCCGCCCCAGGAGGGGAACGTGACTTGTTGGCTTCATGGGCCCCTTTCGCTACCTGAAGTCAACTCGGCGATCTGAATGTAGTCTATGTATATTGCTGCTATTGTCTGTTCGTAGTGAAGCCTTCTACTCTCCATTGCAAAGAAACGAGCATAGGGTAGAAAAATGCCAGTAAAGTGCAGCTATTTTGACTTACCACGAAATCTTTACCCGATGGCGCGCAATAGTTCTCCCCAAAGAAGGCAAGACTTACGATCTGACGGGACTAGTGTGAAATGTGTCCAGCATCGCTTGGAGTGTAGTGGCTAGTCCGAGGTTTGAAAGGATCTCCCAACGTTGGCTTGATGGACAAAGCATAGCACGCGAACGTAGTCCATCCTTGCACGGTGCTAAGTACGTGCGCATGGCGAAATACCACCCACCGCGCGGAAAGAGTGCAGGCCAAGGAGGCAAAGCGTGTCGTTTGTTGAACCCGCCGACATGGCGAGGCGCGCAGACGGTCCAAGTCCGTGACGGTAATCCCTCAAAGCATGATAAGATTGCCCTCACGTAGGCTGCAAGCTTTTTTGTGGCACGAGCGTATGCTCTCTTCTTGTCTGCAAAAGCGCCCCTTCACGTAGATAAGCACGTAGACGAACCGCAACACGCAAATGACTCCAATCGACTAGATTCTTCAAACACGAAATCCCTAAACTCAATGAAAGCGTGCCCCCAAAACAGCAAACACCTTTAGCAATACCCCACAAAACACGAGGTTCGTGTGCTCTTTCGCAGAAGTAAAAACTCCGCACACACTTGGTACGAATTGACCACGTTCGTTCCCCGTTGCATTTTCGCTTGCACGAGCGTAGGTGACGGGGAGCAAAAAACAAACCGTTTGGGTGACTTCGACTGACGACATAAACTTGACGTGGAATATTCCCCTCCTAAACAACTCACAACCGTAACCTGATATACTAATAAAACGCCTGAATCATACTAATAAAACGTCGATAAACTAGCAGCACCCCACTTCAAGACAACAAGAGCGCTTCTTCAATACCTTGTTGGCAAGAACGTTATAAACACAAGCTACAGAAACATCCCCCCGGAGTTGTCGGTTGGGCTGACCAGGAGCCGAACACACGTAACATCCTTCTAGGTACAGAGCTATTGCGGCCGATCATTACAGCTTACACCCACAACAAACCACAAATACATTTCGTCGCAACGGGCAAGGACACCGCGGCGGCACCCGCCCCCCCCATCCCCTCTCGTCAGATAAGAAAAGCACCCGGCAATCGCCGCGTGCATCAACCATCGACAATAGTCGTAAGAGAGGCTTCGAAATCATGCCGTCGGTCGTAGCGGTGATACCCCATACACAAACCAAAATTGTCACAATCTGCAACACCGAATGTTCTGCCCCTAGCCCAGTCCCCAACCCAATTGGGGGGGTCATGAGGCGGGCAGCTATCCCTATGGGGAGGTAAGTATAGCTACGCTTGGGACCAGCTCCGGCTATTGCCTACAGTGGTATCTGAGATAAATGCATATATTCGGTAGCGTGCGGTAGACCGAAGCGCCTTGCAGTGTCTGCCGGATCCCAAACGCTGGCCCTATCACTTGTGAGCTGGCAGGAGGCTGAGGTAGATATTCCACCAGAATGCCACCAAATTGCCTGGGACATGACGAGAAAGAAAAGCACAAAAGGCGGGCGAAAAACCCAACACAGTCAGAACACCGACAGCGGGAGGAGGTTGAGAGAGGGTGTTTGACCATCAACACCGCCAACGCACAGGTGAAAACAAAGATAGACTGCTTCGCCTTTCGATGTTCACTGGTGTTTTCGCGAACAATTTTGAAAAACGGTGTGCTAACCCCTGGGCATTCCAAATACGAAGTACCACGTGGAAAGCAAATGCGCACGAAAATGACATTTCAGTTCAACTTGCCCTAGCTTCTCAAGATACTTGCCTTGACTATTTCAGCGTTGTTTCGACCATTGCGGTTGAGCAAAATCATGCTCGACAGACGCAACCTCCGGGGAAGGTGTGTGACTTTCTCGTTTAGACTTGTGAGCAGGTAGTTCGGTTTGTCGAGCGTAGTTCGCTGCAAGACGGCTGCTGTGGAGTAGGAACCGTCCTAGTTTTCGTTAACACAAAAGTTGGGTGTGTCGCGTTTTGTTTAAAAAACAATCCTGGTGAAGGTACGGGCGCTTGGAAATGGTTAGGATACCACCCGCAGAAAAAAAGCATTCTACGCAGGCTCCAATCGAAACTCCCGTCCCGAGCCCAGTACCCATCCCGCGAGAATTGGCGAAGGAACACGCCCGACGAGTTGAGTAGATGTGAGTAGCACGACGAACACCTCAACATCCCCCTAACATGAACGTCGTAGCTTCCAAGCTACGGCGGCTTCCAGGGCCGCCCTTCGCCGACAAACCAATGCCCGCATTATTGTTAACTTGTGTTGCCTGCTCTCACAAACTCGATGTTACCCAACTGCGTGTGTACCTTGGACAACAACGTGCTCGGGCAGCCGCCTAGCGTCCTAACACGCTCTGTCCTTGCGCGTACCGTGCGAAGTCTTCAATGTGGGAAAGGATTGAACAGTTGTTTGTTACAACCTACTCATCCCCTGTCTGCTGGCGCCTTTGGGGGCTGATCAGCTGCGTATACCGGTACAATAAAGAGTGCACTCACCGAAAACGGGACGATACTCGATCGGGACGAGCTTGAAGTTGATTAGCTGAGCTGCAGTCCAGATCTGCGTTTGGTTTTTCACATAGGTATTTCGTCAGGATTTATCGGTTCAATCCGGTGATTCGCCGAAAAATCAAATATCAGGTGCCTGAGAAAGGATTGTCAGAGATTGCAACAGAGTAAAAAGAGGTATAACAACAACGAAAGAGAAAAAGAGAGAGAGCAGGCAGACAGACAAACAAGAGAGTACGCGGAGTCGGGGGTCGGACGCGAGGATCGGAGGAAGGGCATGCGGGGCCGACCAGAGTCAAGCACAACAACACAACTCAGCCGAAAGTAGAACAAACCCTCTTCGCAATGTGTATTTCTTCCCTGCCAGCTGCATCTGTGTGTGCGTGTGTGTGCGTATTTTCCCTGTGTACACTAGATACAGGCGCTCCCAACCATGCCGCAGGCTGCAAGAGCAACTTCCTACGCCTCGTCCTCGCGTCCGAAGGATCGACTGGGCAGAAAAAGAGGCTGTCATCAAAGCCTTCCGGACCGGAGCCGAGGTGGGCTACATGCCCCTGGGGTCTCGTTCTGTTGTGCCCGGCGTTGGCGAGGAAAGAGCGAGTGTCGAGCCCGTTTCCTTGCACTTTTTTTTCCGTGTGCGTTTGGCGGCGGTCTTCAACGGACACGCAGCTGCGGGAGGTGCCCGTCTCACAAAATTCCGCAGGTGTACTTTCCTCGCCAATGTATGCATACATGTCGGTCGGTCTCAAAGAAAGGCCCACATTGCAGCTTGTTTCAGGGCAAAGCGAGGTATCGCTCCCCACCTTGCCAGTGCTACACACACGGCCTTTTCGTCGGCGAAGGCTGCCGGGACCGCGCACCTGGCTCCGACAAGGCTCGCTCAATCCACAAACAACGTCGAGAGAGAACACCCGCCGAAACGGATCCGAAATAGCAGCATCCTTCCATGCCGAGGTGGTACCCGGAGTGCATGAAGCTTCGAAGAGAGCATACTCCATGCTTCACAACACCAAGCGAATGCAACAGCGCATTGGAAAGCAAGCAAGGAAGTGTCCACAGCGGACTCCAACGACGACAGCCACAACACCAATCCTATCCCACTCGCCTTCCAGTTCGTGAAAAGCACCCCTCGATACAACGCGCTCGTTTCATCGATAGACCTCTTGGCACCGAGCCCCTGGAGCAGCCTCAGAGATGCCAGCGTTATGGCCAGGTAGGGAGGGGTCATCAAGAAGCGATCTACCGCTACCTTGAAGGTGATGTCGCCGGCACCACCGGGGAGTTCGCCCGCCTTGCGCCGTCTGACCAAGGATAGAGGACATTCGGGTCGTGGGGAGGAGGGTTGCCGTCGACTTGAGGGCTGGATAGGAGGAGGCACCGGCACCCCGGCTACCGGTCGTCTTTCGGTGCTCACACTCGCCAGATCACGTGAACACAGCGCTGACGCTGGGTTTCCTAGTTCCTAAGGGGGATGTGCGCTACAACCGCTACATGGGTTCTAATACAGGGGTTCTAGACCAACCTCACAAATTGGTACTCAAATTATTTTGCTCACGAGTTGGTGCTCAAGGTATTTTGCCTAAGTGATGAGCATTGAAAATCTTAACTGCTAAGTTGATCAGTGCGGGCGCTAACAGTAAGCCACCAGCTGGTATGTCACGAGGTGTCGTGCTTCGTAAAGGCGAAGATGCGCGTCTGAAAGGACGCACCTCGCGGCGGCTCGCTCTAGAGCCCCGTACCACCAATGAAACACCGGTCCATTCACCAACAGCCCGAAGATCGCGAATGCGGCGGTTCTTCTAAGCAATCCAGGTGCAGCCGTCCCCGTACGCTGCCCTGCTCCCGCTCTCCCTTTTACGGCCAGCGCCGTTCCGGCCCCGACGGGAAGAGGGGGCGGGGATGAGGACCGCAACGCCGAGCCCGCGAGCTCTCCGAGAGCGGATACTAGGGCCGACGTCACGGACTTGGTCAACAGAGGCCTGCCAAAAATATCATCGCCGTTTTTTCGTCGGAGATGAGCGGGGCGGGATCGATAGGGTCAGGAGAGTTGCCAATCACGGGAGAAGTGCGCCTTCGGAAAGATTCCGCTGCCGATTTGTGCCAAAGAAAGAAGTACCGCACCCCATCACGACCACTACACATCCGTCGCGTTCTCAGGCCACACGCGAAAAAGCCCTTGGTTGCTCACCTTTCAGACATAGACCGTTCGTACAGGGCCCAAGGCGAAGACAGCCTCCGCTCCTCTCCTGCTTCATTTCTTTTGCTGTTTCTTTCTCCCACCGCCTCACCCCATTCGCCTGCTCCTCCCGCGATGAGCTTTTGCGCGTGGGTAGTCGGGTGAAAAGCGGGGACGCAAGCAGTGAGCGTGGGCGGGGCCCACGTTGCCGGTCAACACGCGCATCCCAAACCATGAACGCATGAAAAAACCTTGAACCCTCCCTCTCCATTCCCCGGGGTGGATTTCGGTGCCGATTCAGGCCCTTGTGTGTGGGTATCCGAACGAACACAGGGTACGGAGCTGCACACGAAAGCTGCGCCATATCGTGCACCCAGCAGCCAACTCAACTAAGGATACGCCATGCTTCACGCCGTCTCCCTGTGCACCGGGCCTCCGTGATTGTGCTTTTACTCGAATGATGTGCTTCAAAGTATATTTTTCTCATAGGTCAAACTGCTGGATACAATATCCGGGCTGTGCCCCCGCCGACTGTTTTACACTCCATATTCCCCCCTCTCCCGACATGCCCTAGGAGACGCATGGGCAACCCTGTGTGCACCTTGTGAACACGGGCAATCATCCCTTGCTTTTGCATACGTCGTACACAAGAACCAGCACAAGAGGGTCTGCATACAACCACGGGGGGGGGGGGGTCG
>CACKRE030005133.1:68747-80573 GCA_902602495.3 Ectocarpus sp. CCAP 1310/34
ACAGTACCGCATGTGCGGGATGGGAGAGGAGAAGTTGCCGAGGATTGTATGGGAGGCGAAGTGGGCAAACAAAAAGAGGGGTAGACAACCCACGGAATGGGTCAAGGTTGTAGAGGACGTATGGAAGGGGCTCGACATCGACGAAGATGAAACGCTGGAAACGGAGGGTCTACAGGGGTTCAAGGAGAAGATATCTGTTGCTTGTGCCGAGAGAGAAGAACAGAATCTGAGGAAAGAATCCAAGGATAAGGAGGGTCTAGAAGTGTACGGAATGTTGAAGGAAGGAATAGGGTTCAAGGACTACCTACNAGAGAAGATGTCTGTTGCTTGTGCCGAGAGAGAACAGAAGCTAAGAAAATAATTCAAGGATAAGGAGGGTCTAGAAGTGTACGGAATGTTGAAGGAAGGAATAGGGTTCAAGGACTACCTACATGGACCAATGGATGCAGGAACAAAGCTTAAGGTCAAATTCAGGACCGGGGACATAGGCCTTCGAGAACGTCGACGAAGACATAGGACGGTAGACGAGGAAGACGACGAGTTCAAATGTGATTGCGGCTTCGAATGCGAAGACCGTGTTCATGTAGTCGCGGAATGTCCGTTGTACAAGAAGGAGAGGGAAGTGTACGTGACTGAGCTGGGAAAAATAGATGGAACGTACAGGTAAATGTTTGGGGCATGGAATAGAGAGGAAAGGACGGTAGCTGTACTGGGGCATAGGAGGTGGGTTGAAAAGGCGGGAAGGGGTATCGTTAGGATAGACAGACTAGGGAAGACATTTTTGAGCCACCTTTGGCAAAGTAGAAAGGAACGATTGGCCATCGGTGATCGGTCCTGTGGGAAAAATGCTTCGTCCTCTCGAGGACGCGTGGTCAATGGTCTAACCGCTAAGACATGCAAAACATAAGAGTACGCCCCGCCCCCCCGCCCCCCTGGGTATGGTCGTTTCTACCCACCCCGTGAAGTCCATCGCGGAGCTGCCGCACCCCGTTGTCGCCATCCTCCCGGGGGCGGAAACAGGGGTCGACCTATCGGACAAGCTCGCCGCACGAATTGGGACCCGGAACAACGGGGAGGAGTTCACAGAGGCCCGGAGGAACAAGTACCTCATGGGGGAGCAGGCAAGAGCAAGCAAGAGAGAGGGAAGGGGAGAGAGGGAAAGAGTGGGAACGAGAGAGAGAGAGAGAGAGAGAGAGAGAGAGAGAGAGAGAGAGAGAGAGAGAGAGAGAGNAGAGAGAGAGAGAGCCTCCGAAAACGAGTGTAGGTGGTTGTAACCCCAAGCTCTCCCTGGCTCGACTACATGCCTTTTGATACCTATCGTGTCTGTAACCGTTACCCCCCGTGTTGTCCTGTTCATGTTGTTTGCCCTGTCCTGCAGCACGGCATGACACCAACCGCTTCGTCCTGTTGCTGCTGATGCTGCTGCTGCTGCTGCTGCTGCTACTACTGCTACTGATACCGCTACTGCTACTACAAAAACGTTTTTGCCCTCTTTTTGTGTTTTCTTGTCGCCTCCGCACAGGTGAGGAGCCACGGCGTCCGGGCCGCGAGGCAATGCTTGGCCAGAACCGTGGACCAGGTAACCGCCTTCCTGGACGACTGGAACCCGCCGTCCCCGTGGAAGGCCGTGGTGAAGCCGCTCGATAGTGCGGGGTCGGACGACGTGTTCCTGGTGGAAACCCGCGAAGAGGCGGTCCGTTGTTTCGAGATTATCGACGGAAAGGTGCGCGGTCAGGGAAAGAATTTGACGTTGATGATCCGGAGGGAGGGAGTTTTGTAGTTTGTTTTTGTTGTGGCGTTTTTTTATTTTTCGTGTTTGTAGGCCAAACCCGGAAAACAAGGTTCGACTGGGTTTGTTGGCGTATGAGATGGGTGGTTGGTTTGGCTCTTTTGGGGGGGAGGGAGAACCCGTGTTACTCTGTAGCGTAACGTAGCAGCCCTTACGACAGGACGCCAGCCTGCGGGGGATTTGTTCAAGTGGATGTCGTTTGATTTCTTGGCGTTTGCGCTGAAAGGGTTCGCATGTGCACAGCATCAACGGGAGAAACTGACATGAAGCAAGAAATACCCGACAAACCAGTAACACACCTAACCTTGGGGTGTATGACGTTGGATTTTTGTTTTGGTTTCTACTAAAGTCACCTGTTCTCCGTCTGTGACGCCATCGATGGCATTTCGTCACCCTTGCTGGCCGTAAACAGGTGAACGGTCTGGGAGGAGTGAACGAGGGGGCGTTGGTCATGGAGTACCTGGACGGCACGGAGTACGTGGTGGACAGCGTCAGCAGGGACGGCGTCCACCGCATCTGCGCCATCTGGGAGTACGACAAGCGCTCGGTTAACGGGGCGAACTTCGTCTACTTCGGCATGGAGCTCAAGCCGGCCACCGCCAAGGTGTGTGTCTTCATAAACCCACTAGACTGCAGGTCTCAAGCCCACGACTAATTTTTAATGAGGCCAATAGCAAACCATGATGTAGTATAGAGCAAACCATCATCTAGACTAGTCAGCGCTGACTATTGTAATAGTTTGATGTCGGCTTTTTTATCCCCTCGTTTTCGTTCCGAAGCAGTGGACTGAGAGAGAGACGCCCACCCTCGTTGATGGTGTTTTGCGGCTTCGTGTGGCAGGTGGATCATCACGCGAAGGGAAGGTCATTGAGTCTTCCCGCTGCGCGATCTCGTGTGATAGAAGCGACATTCACGTCATCCCTTGGCATGGTAGTCAAACGTCGCCATCCGCTCATCTCTGTGTGTTCGGTACATGATATTTCACGAAATGTCTGCGGCAGGTTTGATTCCTATTCTGCCGCCGCTTCCGCCGCTGCCAGTTGGAGCCCCACCCCTCAGAGCCAATCAGATCGAACACGGGTTAACGTCACAACTGACGGGTTTTTTTTAAAGTTACATCATAACGTTGGTTGACATGCTCACGCTCCCGTGGTGTTGAGAGGTACTCTCGGCCAATGCTCTCAACCTTTTGGTTCATGTTGGGATAGCACACCGACTTTGAGTGTTGCTGCTGTTACCCGGCGAACAGGTTGAGCGCGAAGTGGCAGAGTACGCAAGGCTGGTGCTGGATGCCATGGGCATTGAGAACGGCCCTGGCCACATGGAGGTGAGCTTGGTTGATCTTGTCCCTGCCTGTTGTCGTTGTTGTTGTTGTTGTTGTTGTTGTTGTTGTTGTTGTTGTTGTTGTTGTTGTTGTTGTTGTTGTTGTTGTTGTTGTTGTTGTTGCGGGGGTGGATGGTGATAATGGTGTAGGAGGGGTCCTCGTGCATGTTCCCCGTCGTATCGCTAGTTGCCTTAGCCGCTGCTGCGGCCGCTGCTGCAAGGGTTAATGTTTTATCTTTTTGTAAAAGGGAGCACACCGGGTTGTAGCCATGGGGCCTCCCTTGATTATGTTTGACTACAATTTGCACCGTTTTGCTCTGCTTGCTCGATCCTAGGTAAAATACACATCGACGGGCCCCTGCTTGGTGGAGGTGGGGAGTCGATGCCACGGAGGGGAGGGAACTTGGCAGCCCATTGCGCAGGAATGTCTCGGCTACAACCAGGTACTTCAATCCTTTCTGTCGGCAGTTTTATTTGCAACCCTTTCACAAACGCGTGACGCAGAATTCTTAGTGGCTTCTTCTGTCTTTCCCCAATGTTTTTTTGACGTATACATTCTAGGACTATCCGGACCGCTCTCTTTGTGCCGCACCTTGGAGGTTCCGTTGCCAGCATGTTATAACTTCGTTGCTTTGCTCTGCGATCATGAAAGAGGGAGTGGTGGGTGTATAGGCGGGCAGGCAGAGTGTGTTTGTGCCCAACGTACAAGAACAGCAGACTGTAGCAGGCAACGGTTTCACGAGAAAAAGCGCGACTCCGTGACGGGTGCCGGGACGCTTCTGACATTCCTTCGACCACCGTTTTTTTAACCAAGTGTTCTACGTAACAGGTACCCTGAAGGAGTAAGAAGCACATGTTCGGCGAAAAAATCACTAATAAACAAGCACACGATTAACGTTGATGAACCCTGTCGGAGCGGGGCGGCTGTATGCCCATGGACTTGTCAGCCATACGTAGCGTAGAAGTTTCTTTTTGGAGGGGAGATATCATGGCGCGGTCGATTCTGCTGCGCTCTGCCGGACTAAACGTGTCCGTGAGCGCCACTCCTGGGAGCCACGGCGCCAGACCGACCTATTCTCGGAGGGTACACATTGGTACCTACGAAATCTACGAAACAACAGCCAACCACCTTCGTGTGGTATCTGTCCATCTCGTGCGTTTCCGAACACCTTGCTCGCGCGTTTGCAAACGTGTCTCGCACAACGGTCTCCGCTTTCCTAACGCTCTGGGTTTTGTGTTGTTGCTGCTGCTGCCGCTGCTTTCGCTGCTGTGTTGGTGTTGCCTCGGTTTTCCCTAGATCGACGCCACGCTGGACTCGTACATCAAGCCGGACGTTTTCGAGCAGATTCCCCTGGAGCCCAAAGACATGGTCAAGACCGGGAAGGAGGTCTTCCTCGTCTCGAAGCAGGAGGGGAGGATCGCCCGCGTCCCCGGGGTGGACATCATCCGTGGCCTTGCTTCTTTCCGGTGCGCGTCTCGGTGTTCCGTCCCACATCGAGGGATTACGGTCAACGTTAGCACGTGTTGTCATGAGCTTTCTCGGCGTGCATGCGGGTCGTGTTCGTCTTGTTTCCCTCCTGTACCCGAAAATGACCACCGCCGTCCCTCTCCTCTCTCCCACCTTATCGTCGTCTTCCCGATGGCGCCTCCAATCGTTGCAGGACTTTGGAAATGACTGCACAGCCGGGATCCTACCTGAGGAAGACGGTGGACTGCTTCACTAGGCCGGGGGCAGTTCAGCTCGTCAACGAGGACAAGGAGCAGTTGATGGCCGACTATCTCAGGTAATCAACCCCCCCCTCCAGCGACTTGCAGTCTTGAAACCCCACCACGGCGAGAAGTTCTTCCGTCGTGTCTCTACGTACGTACTTCGAAGCATGTTCTTGTTCATGTTCTTCAAATGGACAGATGGACAGACACAAGTCGGTTTTAGTCGTCGCTTGTGGTCTGTGGCTGTTTGCCGTATATCCGTGACAGTCTTTTTGGCCCGGCGCTGTCGTTTTCACCACCACGCCGCCGCGCGAGCGTGAGACGTTTTACCGCAGGACTCCGAGGGTGTATCTATCTCTCCGCATGCTCTCGCCACGCTGCACGATGGGCATAGCCTCCCGACCTGTAGAAGTGGTCAATGGACTAGCCGCCAAGGCACGCAAAACACGGGTACCCCCCGCCCCCCCGCCCCCCCTCAAGCTGTTGAAGTGGGCAATGGTCTGTCCACTATAGCACGCAAAACACGAGTACCCCACCCGAAGCTCGACGATCATTATTCACCTTCGCCACGCCATATCTCACCGCACGTCGCCACGCCGCACCACGCACATCACCACTACGCCACACCTCCCGCAGGGTCCGCGAGCTGGAAGACTCGGGTATGTTCGAGCTCGCCCCCGAGGACGCGGACGGGGGCATCAACGCCGCCAGGCTGGCGGACGCCTCGCCGAGAGCGGGAGCGCAGCGCTGCGGGTCCTACGACGGGCGATCGGAGCACTCGAGCACGCTCGCCGCGGCCTCCTCCACCACCGCTGGAGGCGGCACCTCAGCCCTAGATCGGACCTTCTCGAGCAGCAACCCGGTGCTCGTGTGAGCGTCTTGTCGGAGGCGGTTCGTGATTTGCTTGGAGGCATAGGCCACCCAGCTGGAGCAAGGGTCGCACTGTGAAACGTCGGCGTTTGTTTCGTGTGTTTCGAGACGGAGGCGTTTTGCGAACGCGGCAGTGGGTTAGCGGCGCCTCTCCCGAGGACGCCCGCCCCACCTTTCAAATGAAAATGTTGTTTTGGTCGTCGATGGCGGTCCGTGTTTCGGTTGCCTTCTCATTGATTGACCCTTATTTCCCCGAGGTCTCCTGTTTTGCTGGTGATGGAACCGTAGGCCACTCGTGTGCTTGTTCGGTGTGAATCACAGGGCAGCCTTCAACCCTTGTTTTTTCGATTCTTGCAGTTGCTTGTCGAGGTTTTGAGGGCGGGAAGGCGTTTTTCTGTTCGTGGGGGTAACGGCTCAGGGAAGAGAGCGCCTCCTGGTGATATGTAGCTACGCTGCTTTGACACGTTTTTGTTTTGGTGGTGGCAGCAGTAGAGCATGTGTGTGTCTGTTGGCGTCATCTGTTGGCGTTGGTGCTGTGGTGGGGAGGTGCATATGGCACGCTCACGGCAGGGTGTGCTTCTCAATCAAGGAAGTTGTGATGCATTGCACGTTTCGTGCGATCTGCTCAGTTCTCGCCTGGTCCCGCGGGCGTATTCAGTATGTGCACGTTTTTTATGGGAGTGCCCGCGTACACGCCTGCAACCTACCGTCGATTCCGATAGCTTTGTTTGTGTCTGTCTTTCGGGCATGTGTTGGTTTTGTAGCGAGCTGTGTTGGTTTGGAGCGAGCACCGTGTGATAAGAGACGGGGGAGCTGGGACGGCAGTATTTTCTGCCCGGTCTTGTACTACGGTACAGCAGTTGTTGACAACCCGTCCACTCATTTGTGAAAGGTACACGGTTTCAGTGGCGGACACGCTGCTGGTGTAGCCCAGTACCTATTGTTTGTGTCGGAAGTTGAGAGTTTTGCCTCATGACGTGAGATGTATTGTTGTTTTGGTGTTAAGGAACGGGGAGAGATATGGGCTGGAGCAAGAATTGGAGCAGAGCTCGCGGGATATCCGGTCAGGCGGTCGAGGATCATATGTCACAGATGGAAAGAGGCAGAGAAGTGGGATTTTTGTGATTTCTTACAAGATATCCGGTGGATAGCAGTACTGGGGGGGGATTGCCAAGCTTTGAGGAGTCCACACCGGATCGAGCATGTGTGGATGTTGGGATCGGTGCATGGAGACAAACTAGCATAATAGGAAGTTGGATAAGGTGGGGTGCTAAGAACCCTCACCCCGGGGGTCGCCCCCCTCACCCTGCGCATCATCCCACGTTCTCACTAAATTGCACAATATTTAGGATTTGTTTGTGAGACAACGGTAAGACGAAGGTATTGAACTAGTCGCACACGGTACTGGTTTCCGATAGGCACGACGAATTGGTCATGATCTGCTCCTCGTCGAAGATAATTCTTGCCGGTGTTCCTCTCCCTGGTTGCCGTGCATGGGTCGGCATCGCAGGGAAATGAGGACGAGACTACTTTAATGACATGTACGAGTGAACTCTCCTTTGTGGTATCAATTTACTCTGTGGTAATTATCGCACCCCAATGCCACAACACCGATTGGTGTGAAAAACACAACTAACTCTAATCCGAGTGATGGTGCGGAATGATATTCTTTCTTCGAAGGCACCCCTATTCGCGAAGACCAGCTGCCATCGGTTGGTGCGATGCCGAGATGAACGAAAGCGATCGGCGTCACTGCTGCCACGGTGCTATATACAGAAAGAGCAAGGAGAAAAGAAACGTCAATATCGGGTCGAGGATCAGTTTCTTATCACAGGTTCCAATGCAACTGCAAAGTAGAGTTGGGTAGGCCCACCGCTGAGCGGTGTTTAGACCTCACATATATCAAATCGTGCAAAAGTAGCTTCATTTTCATACCGAAAGAAAAGTAGTCTACGTAGTACCTGGTAGCCGTTCTGTTAAATACCCGTTACCTCACGAAGTGGTGCGGATCCAGTTTCTTGCAGGATGTTCTAGACTCCATATGCCGTTGCCGATGTTGGCATCGCAACCAAGCCTACGTGATTTCACAGATCGATAGATCGAGATCTATGGGCGCTGAACTCGAGTGAAATCACGCCGCCCTTTCGTTTTCTTTGCGCACTTGCGCACCCACCCCTGTTTACTCGGATGGGTGGTTCGGAAACCACGGCGAATGAGTTCCCTGGCATGACTCTGTACCGGGGGTGCGACAGAAGACCAGCGGAGGAACATGGTAGTCCATGATACTGTAATACGGACCGTGATGATACAAATGCATGTGCGTTGGGGTTCAGCGCGATGTCATTCGAAGCCGTAAAATGAGTGATCAGAAAATGTGCGATCGCACCCGCCCGCCAGAGAGACCACATTCATACACTCGCGTTCACGAGTTCCCCCCGTTCAAAGCACCGTGTGAGAATAAGTCGTTGGTGCATAACCAGTCGCCAAATAATACTTGCCGACATCACCTTTAACGATTTCCGCCAGTTTAGAGCACCATGTGAGAAACAGTCGTTGGTGCATAAACTAGTCTAAACCAGTCGCCAAATGATGTACTTGCCGACATTTACATAGTCTAGTAAATATTATTCGATCACGTGGTCCCGGTTTCAGAAAAGAAAGCGAACGGTATGTACTTCCCCATGCTTTCCGTTGTGTGGCAACAATATAATTTTCACAAGCGGACATCAACGCAGTAGTAGTATTTTAAGCTTACGAACGCATATAGGATACCATCAGGATTGTCATTGGTAAGTTGAAGAGGAGATACTTCTACGATGTAAATGACAGTAGAAATAAGTCCTACATATGTTGTTGTTCTTCGTATTGGTTTAATATTCATGTAGAGTATGAGACATTAAGTGAAAGTTTTCTGAGGTACATCTGCAATTGTCGGAAGGCAAAAATAAATAAGTAATAAATAAATGAAATTATGTAAAAAAATAATAGTAGCGGTTTGGAGAGTGGGCATGCACATTCATCAGCATGTACATAAAAAGAGTATGCGAGCCGCGCAGCAGCACAGCAATAACAACTCAACGTGAAATATCCTCTCCCGCCGCGTATGTGTCGTGCGTCTTTGTGTGGCGCCCGAGCAGGGCACACGGACGGATTATCATTTGATTGTCGTCGTGGTCGTGGTCGTGGTCGTGGTCGTGGTGGTCGTGGTCGTGGTCGTGGTCGTGGTGGTCGTGGTGGTCGTCTATTTATTTGATGTTTTCTTCACATCATTTAAAAATGAAATAGACGTTCCGAGTGTGATGTGACACCGCTCGCTGCGTGTGCTTTTATTATAAGCATCATTATCATTTCATTGGTCAGCCGGTTAGCGCGGTCGCTGCGTGTGTATGCATGTATCCGTTACTCTGGCTGGAAAAAAAGGGAACCACAGGTAGATTAGATGATGAGAGGAACGATCGGTCGGTGTAGAC
Source organism: Ectocarpus sp. CCAP 1310/34 (assembly GCA_902602495.3). Taxonomy (NCBI): domain Eukaryota; class Phaeophyceae; order Ectocarpales; family Ectocarpaceae; genus Ectocarpus; species Ectocarpus sp. CCAP 1310/34. Next base: position 77,910 of record CACKRE030005133.1, read on the forward strand.
TAGTAGGTAGCTAAATAATGTCAACGACGTAACAACGCAGCTAGACCGTGCCTACCGCGCTCTCATGCAAGGTCAGTGACAACCTCACGCACGCAGCAATCGTGACTGGTACATTTTCGGAGGTTCGCAGAGGGTCGACAGCAGGGCGAAACGGTCATGATGTCTTACGTCAATCATGTCCAGAAATCTGTGCGTTCGCATTCTCGTTCTCTCCGGCCCGTGATGGTGACTCCTAGTCTCAGTTGTTACCTCGCATAGCGCGCAGAGGGAGTGGAGGACTCCAGAATATCCGTCGTTGATTTCTATTGACTTGCGGACCCCTCGGGGGCAGTTCATTCGAGTGTACCTTTTTAGGGTAAGTTAGCCTGCGACCACGGGAATCGACCGCGTCGAGTGTTGGATCAGTGCGGAGATACGAAGGTACTCGGTAGAGAGAGATCGGAACGGTTTTTTATGTGAACACAACAACAACACCAATTCTCTCTCGAATATATAAATATACAACAAGCTGGGCCAGCCAAGAAGCTCACTTTCGTTTTTTTTTTTTTGCCTTCCGACAATTGCAGATGTACCTCAGAAAACTTTCACTCATACTCTACATGAATATTAAACCAATACGAAGTACACAAACATATGTAGGACTTATTTCTACTGTCATTTACATCGTAAAAATATCTCCTCTTCAACTTGAAATAAAACCAATGACAATCCTGATGGTATCCTATATGCGTTCGTACTTTCGCGTCTCACGCTGTCGTTTCCACGAATTTAGGCTTGAAATTTGGTGGTTACTCTAGTGAGACAATAGGAAAAACGCAGATAGATGCCGGAACTTTCGAATCCGAGTTGATGTAGGTGTTGAACGATCAATTGGCGGCGTGGTGGGGGGGATACTTTCGGTACTGAAATCAGCATTGAAAAAGTTTCACAGAATAAGCTGAAATTTGGTGTGCGCTTACCTGGGAAAATTGCGAGATTGCGAGGAAAATGATGGTAGTTGCAAGGCTCACATCATCTTCCATCAAGAGTTATGGCCTCGAAAAGATCCGATACAAAGCATACGATAGTTACGGGCATGCGAGGTTATCGGAAAATAAATCACGATTTTTACGAGTTGGAATCTGAAATTTTGACATACATGTAGTTCGTATTGTTAAAACCAATACAACTGCTAAAAAATAGCAGTAGTACTTTTCAGTTTTTCTTTTTTGTTGGTCTTCCTATACACAACAATAGGATTCCAATTTTCACTTTCATAGATAGGGCTACCTCATGAAAAATAACTGAAGTACGGCTAGCAGTTGTATTTGTTGTACTTACACGAACCACGTGTGTGTCGAAATTTCAGGTACCAACTCGTCAAAACTATCGTGGTGAAATTGGCTTTCAACAATTAATTTTGTTAGCTTCTTGTCTGCCCCAGGTTGAAGTCTAATCGGAAAAAAGAACAAACCATTCATTAATGTTCATTGATCGATTGGTTGGAAAGGGCCACAAAGGAGACTGGCAGTAGGGGGGCCTTCTACTACTACCACTCTGTAGGAGGACTGACTGTGATGTGGTCTTGACGACAGATAGATACATACACGGACGGAGCTAGCTCTTGTTTTTCTACACTTTCTTGAGGTACCCCCTCCAACTACATACACAACCTTACGGTGGAATATATTAGTCAAGATCAAATTGGAATATAGTGTAACTTGGTCAATACGGAGTCCCCCATCCCAAACTACAGCGCAAATTGACGACAAAGCACAGAGCTGTCATTCTACGGAAAAAAAAAAAAATGCACCATGTCATGGAGTAATATTAAGAAATTAGTGTGTAATCGTAACCGGCGATCTTCCAAAAATATTGAAGCGCGGGGTTCAAACGATGCGGCCCCAGGGCTTGCACCAGTGATCCATGTATTGTTTGAACAGGGTGATACAGCCATCTCAATTGCGAAATATCAAACAATATGTCAGCTTGCACTCAGGGTGGAACCTTCTGTACAGCCCCCTTCGTGTCGCTGTTCTTGAATCAAAGTCGAAAAATATTGGCCCAAAAAAGGCCATTATTTTTTTTTCATTTTTTTTCAGACCTCAATGGCATCCACTCATCCGTCTGCTCCTCCACCCCATCCTCTATCTCATCCTCGGCCGTAGCCTCTCGGTACTCTGCTCCTGGATACTCGAGGCTACCGATCGTACCGCTCAGGTTCCCACCATACAGGCCGATCCACTCGTTCATCTTGCCAATGGCATGTTCCACCAATTTTCCACAATTGACTGCCTTCCATCCCCCCTCCTGACCGTCCCATTCCGGGTCGCCATACCAACCGAGACGGGTTTGCTTCCAGACATCCAACATGTTCCGCCCCTTCTCAAAATGAATGCTCACGTATTGCTTGCCGTGCTGCCAGAACAGCTCGATCGGCTGGAAAGTCGGCATGTACGGCGGTGTCCAAATTAACCCCCACCCCTTCTCCCTCATGCACGTCTCAGCCTTTTCCTCGAGCTTCTATGGAAATTTCTTTTTGAAGTGCGTCCGAGTGACGAAGGCTTTCTCTTCTTTGCTGAGGCCGTTCTTGCCGTTCGCATTGGGTAACGACCCGTGCGTCGGCACCTCAAAGTTGTACTCAGCAGCCTTACCCTCCGACTCACGCATCACCTTGAACGACGT
>CACKRE030005134.1:30038-50764 GCA_902602495.3 Ectocarpus sp. CCAP 1310/34
GGCAGCAGCATCCACATGTCGGAGAGGAACGCATCAAGTCCATGCTGGAATATCACAACACAACAAAGAGCCACCGTAGCTGCCTTTCAACAATATACTCGCGATGTACCTGGTGTGGGCGGGATCGTGAGACCTGGAAGTGCCGGTTGCAACGCCGATGTAGAGTCATCCCCGTCCCCACATGGGAGAAGAGCAGGATGGACCGAACGGACACAATTTCAGGGCCATACAAAGTCGGAACATCGCATCGCCGTGTGCATTATTCCAAATACACTGCTACAGTAATCCTTGAACAACTACTTGTGCTAACTCTGAGGGCAACGGGCAAGAGGGGGCGAACATGGGTTGAATAGTCAGCATTCGCATTACTAAGCAAGGCAAAACGTTGGTTGCGACGCAGACATAGTGCTGCGTGCAAGAGAAACGTTTTGCGGAAGCGGTGACCACAGCAAGTGCAACTGAACACCTTGTTTTAATGCTTGCTTGACCCTCCTTGTGGGTCGCAGATTAACGAAAATGTCCTCGTCTCATTGCTGGCGCAAAAAACATCCACAAGCAGCCGAGACCGTTGGGTGAAACTTACCTGGTGTTGGTACTGGAATTAGTGGGTCCGTAGAGGGGGCTGGAGTTTCCCCTGCGTGCGACGACGAATTGAGTGCATGGTAAGAAATTATGTCTTGAAATCTCCGTAAACGACAAAGGGCTTCATGATGAGACGTACACATGCGTCGGACAAATGGGAACCGTTGGTAGAGCTGGTTCCATGTCGGCCAAGCAAAACAACGGTGGGAAGGTTGAGGAAAAAACACAGAAGCACTGGGAGAGGAAAGGCGAAGAAGTGTGCCTCAAATCCACTTGCTTGACACCAGCAGCTGAGGTAATCGTTCCTCGTGCCGAATACCCGGTACCATATTCCCTTTCTGCTACAGAATCATCGGGAGAACGGGTCCGTCACACTTCGTTTACCGAGCGCCTGACGGTACTTCATAGCGGAGTGGTTCTGGCCAACCGAAACACTGTTTTGCCAACAAACAAACAACACCAAACCAGCGAGACTACCATCAGGTGGGGTGGCTGTCGCTTCGAGGGGACCGAGTCCTAGTAGTGTCAGTCATGTGCAATCGGGTGATTGCTGAGCTTCGAGGAGTTCATTGGTGGTCGCGCAGCGCGGAGCATTCACAAACCTCGCAAGCACCAAAACGGGTGTACGTTAATGTCGCAGCGGATTGCGAGAGAACATGACAATAGTCAATTAACTGAGGCGGGGACCTACTGACATTCTTCCGCTGTTATACGGTTCTCAATCGTGCATGCTTACCGCTTGTGCTGTCGCTCGAGGTAGACAGTCTGCGGTACCCAGGATGTTCTCCCTGGGGGTAGGGTTGAACACACCGGTTGGGCAACATTTCATGAAACACTCTGTTCACAACAGTTACCATGCAAACATGGTGGGCGACAACCTTGTTGAAAATAAAGCAAAGGAAGAGGTGCATTTTTCGAGATTCACATCGTAGAAAACGTCGTCCATGAAACCGACCTGACCCAAGACGTTTGAGCCCCCCTGTCCCAATACATGTACACTGGTGACAACATCGTGGCGGTATTTGAGCAATTACAAGATATTTGCACGGTGACATCTTCCTTCTCTGTGCTGCTGCGGTGTTTGGAAAACAATTCGCATAAAACGAACAGCGACCAATCGGTTACTTCTTTCGTCGTAATGCCATGGAACTCACGGAGCTCATGGAACTCCACGGAACATGCCACGCAATCTAATGGAGGCCCACGGTGTGCCATGGAGCCCCATGGTGTGACACTATGGAATTCCGTGGAACTCGATGAGCGCCCTATGGATCTCGATGGGATATTCTACTCGGACTACATGTGCATCGGATATAACGTGACGATTGCCACGTAACATTCAATGCAAGCGCCTTGGTTTGGGTAAACGCGTGGAACTCCAGCGAAAATCTACACGGGTTCGGCGGAAAACTGGACGAATGCGACGGTAGACAATGGAATACTACAGGATATTGATGGAATCCCACCGAAATTGCGACTTCCATGGAACTCGCTGCGGAAACCTTTCACCGATTCCACCTCCAAGGAACTCCAAGGAATATTTCGTTCATGAACAACCTGTGGCTCTCCATGGAGTTCCAACAACGCATTGCAAGGCCCTAAGCGTTTTATTGTAGAACTCCATGGGGATTCATTTATGTCCTCGAAAGGTTCCGCGTAGCGCCATGGATTCTCTGTGGACCTTCGTTGGCCTTCATGGCATTCCACGAAAGCTCCGTAACAGTGACGAGCAATGTAGGGCACCCGCTACAAGACGCATCTGGTTGAGAGTACACTCTCGAGCAGGCTCCCATACCGAGAAAAGCTTTCTACTTGCGCCTCAACCCGTCAACGGGAAACCAAGTCACACACACAACAGAGTGCTGACTACCCAAGACGATGGCACACCGTGGACACAGCACCTCGAGTGTAGTGCAGTGAATATGTGTTTCTTCCAACGCCAAGCAAGGTAAAAAGGCGTCGGATATGCGTCCTGATGGCCACACGGCTCTCCTTTTCTCTTCCCTCGTCTCTGCCGTACACACTGAGCCTAAAGATGTCCCTCATCGTGCGAGCTGCATGCACAGGTGCTCACCAATGTTGAAAGTCCATCATGTTCAACGATGGGTCCGGTGTTCGCTCCTTCCGAAGCCTTCGTGGTCGCTTGCGGCGTTGGTGTCACCGAGCCCCAACCATCTGTGTCACCTGCGACGGTTGAAATGCCAAAGGAAAAGCACTGTTGCCATAGTATTTGCGAGTTGAGTGCGGCGGATATCGCTTTGATCGATCGGCACCGCTAGGTCTTTGTTGCGGAAACAGCATCCCCCTGATGACCAACAAACACAAACGACACCCCGAAAGGGAAACCTACCTCAGCCAAAAATAATCGATGGGTAGGGACGAAAAGGTGGATGCAGCTCGAAGCTGCTGGGCATCGAGAGGATATATTTTCGGTTGAGATCGAGAGATGGAAGTCCGCTCCAGATAACCACATCGACACACCACGTTGCGTCGTTGTTGTCTTACGTTTCTCATAGCCCATCCCCGGTAGTCTACTTTTGGCATCCTCGAACCATCTAGTGGCTAGGTCAGGGGTTCAAATGCCGGCAGTTCCTAGCAATTATTTCTCTCGCTTCCGTTCTTTCCTGGCTGTGGAAAGAGCTACAGCGGTGGATCGTGTACAAACTGCGAGGGACGAGAGTGTCACATTCTCGTGTTACAATTCGAAGAAAGATAAGCCCCATAGGCGGGATGCATAGCGGGCCTTACGGAGAGGGAGAGGATCCCTTCTGTGTGGCCACAGATTGGAGCTCCTATCCGACAGAAATACCGTATGTCACACAAGATACCACACCCCTATCGAAATGGTACAGAAAATCACACCCGTGTGACATGTTTTGGAGCGCTGGAAAATAGAACCGATGATCACACGGTCACAGAAGATACCAAATCCCCTAACTTGAGCCGCAAATAGATATTCACGGAGCGCTACAGTTTATCACACGGGTGTGGTAGGCCGTGATTACGCACAAAAAGCACTCAAGCCTGCGCTAGAGCTATGGCGACCGACAACACCGAGGAGATGAACGAAGCACACAACACTGGTGCCGTGAGTCGGACTCTAGCGGTGTCGCCACTCCCATCAACTACGGTACCATATAATCGGGAGTATTTTTCTGTGGCCCCTGAGACTCCCGCAGCTCCCGCTGTGCATGTGACCGCCGTGTTGCTGAGGACCGCAGAGCAGGACCTACCGCTATCACTGCCGCAACAAGACCTGCTGTAGACCTGCTGTGCCTGGCATTGCCCATTCTGCTGAGCTGATACCCGCACGGCACCACCTGAGGCCGAAAAGCAAGCCACACCGCCCGCCACAAAGTTACGCAATAACCTCACCCGCAACCGAGAAGCAAGCTACACCACCGGCGACCCCCCCCCCTCTTTATCACACCCCTGAAGGCTGGGTCGGTGGTTGTACTTCATCCCACGGGTTGCATCATAACACCCCATCGTTATCACACGCCCTCGTTTTCGCACCCGCTGCTGGGTGGAGTCCTGTGAGTGCATTATATCACACGTGTCACACAAGATATCATACCCCTACAGAACATCACAACCCCACACCAGTGAGGTAAACATATATATAGTCTAGCTGGTATCACTGGTATAAATCATTAGTGTGTAGACTTAAATAGACTCGACATAAGTCCAGTTCCCAGCCGGTTTTCCTCCACTCACTGAAATGATTCTACCACATCCCGTTTGAATGTGGGTATATCTCGAACGGGTGGTCTTTCTGTGGGTGTATTTGTTTCTCCCAATCTGGTATCACACAGGTATGGTATATTGGGGGACTTACGGGAATCAATCGCTGTGAGCACCTGTTTTAATTGACATGCGCAATAAAACAAGACAACACAAAACAAAACATAGTCACAATGCATTCATACTTTGCGCCAGTTAGGAACGCATCATCGACGCATACATCCACACGAACCAGACCAGTACAAACTGCAAATGCAATGCTGGTCGGCTCTATTAGTTGAACTATCGCGACTTAACCCAGACCTAGAAGGGTGCCATATACTAAACGTGAAAAAGATCACGCATATGAGGGTTCCATACTACAGTCTTTTGAGACTGTCAATCTGAGCAACTGCTCTTAGACTGCTCTTAGTGGAACAAGACAAAAGACCACGTAGTGGCGGGCGATTAGGTGAAGACGCACCGAAAGTGACGAAAAGAGGAAATGAGTGTGCGGATATGCAGCACGTGTGTATGCGCAATCAGAAGCAGAACTTAACGGGTCAGTGTGGAGTGGACAGTTGGGCAGGTATCGACATGACCCAGCCTCCAGCCTTCCTTCCAAAACAAATGATCCAACGGCAAATCTCAACGCTAGGAAAAATTGGTAGATGTGTGTAGATTGGTCGATTCTTGTTGGAGCGTATCACATTCATTCAGCAGGAGCAGCGGATCGGCCGATGAGTCGCTCCGGAAATCACGCAAATATTTCATTTTCATACCTCTGTGGGAACCTGGCGTTAGGGCGACCCCGCCATCAAGTCACAACATGGACAATGATTTTGAAAACGTCTCTAACGCGCGGAAGGAAGTGCCTTCAAGATTCCGGGCGTGATAGATCACTCACCGTCGCCGGCGTCAATGGAGGCGATTCATGTCAAAAGCAATGCTCGATTGCAGCAGGGATAAAAACACTATTATTACAGCAGTAGTTCAATAAGAAATAATAACATCATCAACATGACGATCACAACGTGGTGTAGGTTGAGAGTAACATACGTCCGCGCTTGTTACACCATCCATGTCCATCGCTGTCAAACCTACATCGATGTACACGTCCAACCCCCCCTCGGACAGGGGGTGGGTGTGGTGCTGCACAGGACGAGGAATTCTACACCACACGTGCGTCGTGTTGTTATTGCAGATCCACTACGTACTTCCTACTAAAAATTGCAGTGTTCTGTTCTGCGGACAGGTGTGCTGACGACGCATCATTTTGGGGGTCCCGCTGTATGAAATGGTACCACCCCACCTATATTTTGTATAGAGGATAAGCAGGGCACCCTGGTTTTGATAATCTAATTTTACTATTGTTGTGGTCCTTGGGAGGGGACGAAATGTCCGTGAGGTGAATTATGTCATCCATACGCTACTGCGGTTGTACTCCTGTGTGGTTTGAGAGCGAGAAAGTGTGCAAGTGACCGTTCCACAGGCGTAGATCCTCGGGGTATCTCCCGACATGCCATTGGTACAGTAGTTGATATTGTTCCGAGTTGCGGGAAGTCTACATGTATGTGTCATTACGTCGGTGAATTTCTTGCGACTGTTGCTTGATACTTTGTGGTGCACGTGCCGCCCACTCTCTCCTGTTGCTTGTCTACGAGGGCGACCAAAAACGACGTTACCATCTCTTCATTCCTGTGAGCCGGGTCAACCGTGCTTATCCAGCAGCACTAGGCTTGAAATCAGCCAACACTCTAGAGCGAAGGTTAACCCCAAACTATCCTAGTGAAGTGGACACATGCCGTCTGCGTCTGGAGAGTTCGGCAATGGCGATGCAGTCCCGACCCACGAGGAGGTCAAGACCGCCATCGACCAGCCCACCGCAAAAATGGAGAGCATGATGACGGAAAAGTTAGGAACCGTCATGGAAGCCCTGTCTAGGTTAGTGCCCGAGACACCGCCCGCTGGACGTACGACCGGAGCGGGCGGCGGGGGAGGGTCACGGGGGGGAAGGCACGCTCCTCCCGACGCTGGTCGTGTGGATCAAGCGCCGATCACCGGACAGGGGCTCGACCGAGAACGAGGACGCCGCACACAGCCCCGCAAGACCCACACTGCGGTCTGCGGGGGACGTGTCGCGCGAAAGCGAAACCAGTGACCCGCCGGGACGGTACGACCCGACCATGAAGGCCCGGATGCCACGCCTCAAGCAGCTGAACTTCGATGGCCAAGAAAAGAACTGGGTAATGTTCAAGGACGACTTCACGACGCAGGTGCAAACGTGCGGAATGATGCATGCTCTGAAAGATAGCCAAGACATTGATCTAACGATCTAAAGGATGGATGACGATGGCACCATAGAACAGGGGGTAGCTGCAGAAGAGGTTCATGTGTACCGGGATTTGTGGGGAATGTTGGTAGGAGCGATTTCAGACGAGACTACCAAGCTGATGGTTTACAGCAGTAAGGGGCCCTCCGCAGCGCGGCGTGCACTTGAGCAGACATTCACCCCGCTAACTGGTGGCGAGCAGATTTCGCTTATCGGAAAGTTCTATGCTGCCCGACAAGAGAGAAACCAGGATCCTCGAGTTTTCTTCCAACAGTTCAAGTCTACCGTAACTAGCCTGGAGTTAGAACTCGGCCAGCCCATCCCCAACATGCTCGTGTACGCCCGATTCGACGCTCTTTCCTCCGAGTACGACGTGAAGATTCTGGAAGAGGAGGAGAAGTTGAGAGTGCTAAGGACCAGGGCTGGGTACTTGAAGAAGGACAATGGGTCAAGAGGGAAGGTTGACGGGCGAGTGCAACATGCGTTCGTAGCAGTCGGGGAGGGGTCTAGGAGGAAACGACGGTCGAGGAAGAAAAGCGGAGGGGACGAAAAGGTATGAGTAGCGAGTGGTGCCGCCGAGAAAAAGTGCGCCAGCTGCCACATCTACACCGCAAACCACTATGCCCACGAGTGCCCTCAACAGCACGTCTGCCAGAGGTGCTGAGGAAGAGGGCGCCATGTGAAAAAATGCGCATCGAAAGTGGCGAGTGAGGTTGCTGTGGCCGCGATGGAAGTAGAAGAGTTGGACGTCGCGTACGAAGCGCTTTGAATATTTCGGCGTGTTGTATTATGTCGCTCAAAACTGCATTTCCCCTGCGTGTGTGCGGTCGGGTTTTTTTTCTGGGAAGCTGCCTCCGAATTCCCGACGATGCAACTGTTGTTAGGAATTGTCGGACGCCGTATTTTTCTCCGGTTGTGTGTGTGTCTTGTTTTATTTTTACGTACTTGCTGCCCCCTTGTGGTTGTAGCTGTTACACAGGCAGCCTACGAAGCTCGACGTTTGTATGGTCCCCCATGCTCATCTCAGTAGCTCGTCGTACAGGTAGATGCATGCGGCGTCCTTGCATGATGAATATTGATGGTGGTGTCGCATTCTGTTGTTGTCTCATTTTGGTATTGATGCCCCGGGGCGCAGCGGTCACACTGATTTGATTGATGATGTCGGGATTATTTTCCGGCCCATACAGTTTGAGGCTGAGATATTTGCTCTGAAGTCAGGGAGGGTTGACGTAGAAAGCTGCGCCTCCTTTTGTGTGATGAATGGCAACCAGTGTCTCCCATTGTAGCAGCACCGACCAGTGTCCCCCGCCCCTCAGGCTCATCGCTGCCGTTCTCCAAACCTTTGTCGTCCTCGCTACCCTCCAAGGTGATCCGATCATCGCCTGAGCCGTCCACAGTCATGGCCATCCCGCACTTTTCGAAAACGCGGAATCGGAACGCCTGTTGGCTGTTGAGTCTTGCCAAGGCCGCTCCAATCCAACGAGTGATCAGTACCTGCCGATCAGAAGCTGTCAACGCCGCGGTTTCCCACCTCTCGAGGTTGTCCGACTGCTCGAGCCACATGTCCATCTGCCTCCCAGCTTCCACCTTGATAAATCGTCCGCCTCCTGCATCAACTGGCTGCACCTCGTCCGTGCACTCCGAAGGGTCATACCAGGCGAGAGTGTTGCACTACTTCGCAAGATACTCCTTGAACTCGTCCGTCGTCTGCGCGTGCAAGTTGTCCATGATAAGAATGGACCTCGCCTTGGGAAGCTCACCCCGCCCGCGCATCAGGCCTTGGCGATAGGACCTCTTGGCCCACTCCATGCAGAACTTTTGGTCGCCCCAAGCATTCTCCTGGAAAAATACGTCCACATCCTTGTGGTACGCGGCCTTCTCCACCGGCGAGATCCGCTTCCCCGTGCCTCGGAAGATCACCGAAATTCGCAAGGTCGTCTCACCCGGACCAAAGATGACTTGCATGGTGCACGGCCTTTTCTCTAGGCCAGAAAAGGGCTGTGAGATGGCGACACGCTTCGCACCTCGCTCCTCCCACGTAACGAGCAGCCCGTTTACGAAAGCCAAAGGCACTTGATCCACATTCCAACGCTCCCAGAGCTGGAATTGGCCATACTTGGGAACGTTGGACTCCCTCTCTGCGACCGTCGTAATCGCCGATACGTTTGGTAGGCGGTCCTCAACAAACTTGTTCTTGAGGTTGGTCCGACGTCTTTTGGACAGGTTGTGCCTCTTGGCCCATTCTCGTGCCCACCTGAAGGATGCGCGGAACGCCGCCGCCCGTTGGTCCCCGGGATACATCTCTCGCACGAGCTTCCGGAACGTGATCGTCAGCCACGGGGTCGATACCTTCAACGAACATCTTCCAAAGCCTCTTTTCTACCTCAGGAAACCACCGCTTAGGCTACTGCTTGGCGAGGAGGCTCTTCTTCACATCGTCTGCTGCCGCCGCGACTATGGCCTTCTCGTCCTTGGCCCGCCTCACGATGTTGCTGTAGTGAACCTTGAGACGGTCCTCTGAGTACTGAAGAGGCGTGCGCTCCTCCTCCTCCTAGAGGTCCGCGGCGTTGTCCTCGAGGATGCGCAGCTGGTTGACAGCATTGGCTTTGAACCTATAGTCGTATCGCCTGCGCTTGGGAGCTCCACGAGTGTCCTTAGTTTCGCGGTCCATAATGCCGTCGCTTTCCAAATCTAGATCGAGAAAGCGCTTCCGCTGGAGGACAAACGAAGCCGCCCCTGTCGCATCATCGACCTTCACGTGCGAACAACGCCCAGGCCCAGCTTCTTCCCACGGCAGGACACGCCCTTCGAGATTCTTCCGTAGCATCCGCCGCAGCCGCACGCCGTTGGCATGTTTGCACTGCTGTGTTGCGTTCTCACGTGGATTCCAAGGCCTTGCTCGTTCGAAGGTCATGGGACAGTAAGGGCAGGATCGGCGGGACTCCGGGGCAGGAGGCGGGAAGCTGATACCGGATACGAACTCTTTCACTCCACCACGAGTCCGCTCAATCTGCTCGGTGCGATGGGAAAGGGCGAAATTGCCGTGTAGGGGATTCAACGAGCCATGTGACGTGTCGGCCGCTCTTAGTTGTGGCGCTGTTGAATTCAAACTTCCGTGGAAGCCGCTGGCCAAAGTATCTATGCACTCTGAACGAATATTGCCTTGAAAAGGTTATCGTGAATCACACGAGAGAGTGGGGAGATGACGTCTGTTGCGTTTGGGTCACATTAGACTAATAAACTTACCTATTTTGTTTTCATTTTTTCTCTTGCTTAGACTATCGGGAATAAAAAAGCAAAACAAACACCTGTGTAGCACAACAAAGCGACAGCGTGCGTCGGATACATACGTAACCAAACTCACCGGTTGTCCGCTGCCAATCGAGAACGCGTTCCAGATGTCGCCGCCTTAAGTGCCTTTCGCAGCTCTCTCCCTGGCGTGCTTCCCTCGATCCACCTTCCTCCTCGCGGTACCCGCTGCAGCAGCAGGTGGGTGCTGAGAAGGTGCAGCAGCACCTCGTGCGCTGCTGGCATCTTGTTGGGATGACAAGGACAGGCGGGTGCTGCTGGTAATGCCCTGGATTTCACCATCAATCTGCGCGATCTACTCTCCTTCGTCGAAGATACCGTTCTGCTTCAACCCCCACGCGCTCTCGATGGCGTCCCACCGCTCCTTCGCAAAGGAGTTTCCCGCCTTCACTTGTGTTTTTATTGTCTCGAAGTATGCGTCAAGAATCAGACCCCGTCATTTCAACTCTGCAAGTTTGCCAAGATCTTTTAACAACCCATGGGATAAGGGATTGGACAGGGACATGATCCCCTTGTACGGTAGGCAACTCGTGGCCCGCTGCACGTGCGTAGCCTGGCTGCCGCCAAGGGGGCGCGACGTGTACAGTACCCACCCTCTCCTCCGCAAAAATTGCAGATTCCGAGGTGTAGACATGTTTGCACCCACCTTCGGCCCACCTACCCCCCTGCCAAATCCAATACTTGGATCACCCCCCCTCCCGTCCCCCCCTCCCCGTTCGAATGTTCTTATCTCGCAGCTGCTGAATGTGCTCTTGTTCTTATCTTTGGCAGCAGTGGTACCCCTCAGGCGTGCGTTCTTATTGTTAACTGCAGGTGCAGTCTGAGCACGAGTTCTCACCGGCAAATTCTTATTTATTTATTTTTTACGGCACGGCTATTTAGGACAAGGTTGTCCCAAATTTGTATTTGGGACAACGTTGTCCCAAATAATAGCCGTGCCGTTTTATGCACCATNGCTCCTTGTTATGGAGGACAACGTGGATTTACCGAAGCCACGGAGCCCCTTTTTTAGGCTCTTATCTCCTCGGCCCCGGCTCCGTTGTGGACTCAAAATACATTCCGTGAAAGCTGTGTCCAGTAGGATTACAACAAACTTGGTTTGAGGTCGATCCGAGCTTTCTACGCCGAGTTAGACGTGTTGTCCCAAATGAAAATTTGGGACAACGTTGTCCCAAATAATAGCCGTGCCGTTTTATGCACCATATTCTTAGCGAGTGCCATATTCTTAAGTGCGGTCCTCAACTGTGTATGTCCTTCCACTGAGAACAATGTAGTGTCGGTTTCGCTTTTCTGTGCTCGGGGTTATAAAGGAGCACCGGTGCTGATGGCAACTTGATATAGTAGGGATCCTGTCGCTGGGAGGGGACTGCTTGAAGAGCGGTGAAGGTGTCTGTAACCAGTGTCTCCCGGAGCGATGTACCTACAAGATTGCTGAACAACTGTTTGCGGTTGAATGCTGCTTGGTCTACCTCTGATGTACAGGTGTTTGGGGGGGCACCTCTCCCTGCGATTTGGTAGATTGCCCTTTTTTCGACGTCAGTTGGGAGCGATGTAGCGTCCGACATTTTTTCGTTTTCCGCTGTGATGAGCGATGTAGCGTCAGATCTTCCGTTTTTCCGCTGCTACTTGGCATTGTGCTTGGGGCTGTAGGCGCGCCCCGGTGCTAACAGCAACTTGATACAGGAGGGATCTCGTTGCTGGTAGGGGGCTACTTGAGGAGGAGTAGCAAATGTCTTACTAACTGCAAACGCGGAGGTTTGCAATTTGGTGACTGCTGTGTTGATTTTGTGTCGACAAGTCATTCAGCAGGATGACCTTGGAGGCGGAGGGTTTTGATCCGGTGGCCGGGTTTCCCTTCGGTTATTTTTGTTTTTCTATGAGTAGACTACCCTGAATACTTCGGTTTTTGCCAGCATTCGTGACGATGTACAGAATCAGGGAGGGTCCATGAGGTGGATTGTGTCATCCTTACGAACGCTACTGCGGTACAGTAGTAGTACTCATGTGTGGTTTGAGAACGAGAAAGTGTGCAAGTGACAGTTCCACAGGGAGGGGTGGATCCTCGGGGTATCTCCCCACATGTCTGTGGTAGTTGAAATTGTTCCGAGTTGCGGAAAGTCTATGCGTCTTAACGTCGGTGAACTCTTCGCGACTGTTGCTTGATGCTTTGTGGCGCAAGTGGCGCCCACTCTCTCTTGTTGCTTGTCTACGAGGGCAACCTTATACTCCGAGTAAACGAGTTTACCATCTCTTCATTCCTATCAACCGGGTCAGCCGTGCTTATCCAGCAGCACTGGGCTTGAAATCAATCAACACGTAAGACGAATATAGTGGAGACGACTGACTCTATCAAACAGCATTTATTTTCCCGTCTACATCTATGATATGACGCTAATAACCACAGCAGTATGTGCGAACCCACAACATGGTGCGCCCGATTTGCGGTGAGTTGCCCCGGCCCCATCCCGCCGGCCCACGTGACCGCCTGCCGTGTTGTGCACTCTGGGGGCAGTCTAAAATATAACGTCAAGTACACATGTTCAGCAGCAGTAGCCCCTCGCTGCGAAAATTTTGGGTTGGGAGAGTGGGATGCGATGTGTAGGACACCTGTCGGAATTTGTGACCAACCATTTGTGCACAAAGTGTAGGAAGATATGATTCCTCGGGGTATTTAAAGCACCGAGGAGGTCGTCTGTTCGGAAGTCCATGGCCGATCGCCGAGGGAAGAGATGGGGAGCCTCCGGATCTCCTCTCTCGACCCCCTGGTGACTCTTTTTTCTACCTTCCTCTCCGATACATCTCACGATAGGAAATACCATCCATTGGCAGTGGGAGAATACTGCAAGAGTACCGGCCTCTGTCTCCGACAGGGACCAGTCACGTCATTGGCGTCGACGAGAACACGACTCCGCCGTGATTTGCAGAGAGACGGAAAGGACAAGACGAGGAAATCGCGATGCCCAACACCAAGAGCTCGCAGAAGAAGAAAAAATTGCGTGAGCGCGCTGAAGACGCAGAGCAGCGGGCAGAGAAGACAACCGCTGAACTGGCGCGTCACCAGGAGGAGCTTGCGGAGCTGCGGCAAGAGCTCGCTGCCGCGAAAGCCGCCTCGTCGCAATCGTCCGTTACCCAGTCGGGGCGGGGCACCCCTCCTCAGCGTATGTAAGCACCACGTCCATCTCGGGGAAATAACTCCCAGCGAGAGCCGATCCCCGAGATGAACGAGCGCGCCGAGAGCGAGGAAAGGGTGACACACCTGATGGCACCCCTGACGAAGGCGACGGGGATGACAGCGGCGACGAGGATAATAGCGGCGGCGATGGAGCTGATAACCAGGAGTTGAGCAGCGATTATGACATGCACATCATTCACCAGCTGCTTGAAGGTTTTCGGACACAGGGAATCTCACCGGAGGACCGCCAGGCGCTAATGTCATGTCCTGTGCAGGAGGCCAGTTCTCCGAGCTACTCGCCCAACACTGGAAAGAGGGCTCCACACCACCCGAGTGGCTTGGTGTCACTCTTCCGCCCTACCACGCAGCCCGCCACCACAACTCCGGCCTCTGCAGAAGAACAGGTTCCTCAGCTAAAGAGCACTGTCTCATAGAACACCGACGTGATCAAAGAACTCCACGCCAAACTACCGAAGCTGGAGACCAACGGGGAATCGCGCGACCCAACAGGGTGCATCGAAGAAGCCGCGCATCACCGTACAAGGCGGTTCCACCTCTGCTTCACAGCAGAAGGGGGAACGATGCCCCTATCCGGGCTGCAGGCTTCGCCACTCGATCGACAAGTGCGCTCTCGACAAGCGCGATGAACAACAGAACATTGTTCGGAGCTATCTTATAAAGGGATGAGGGGGCCCTTCACGGGATCCCTCACCCGCAGGGCGGCAGGTCAATAGCACAATATTAGCTGAACAAACTCACATAGCACAGGATGCTCGAGCAGAATCAGCCCCGTGTGCCCATGACAGTAGAACATCGAGGGAACCATTTTTTCCTCGGGATAAAGGAGGGGGGTTGACGTCTGAACAAGAATTTAGCAGTAGTTTTGAGACTTCGGTTGCAGATTCTGCCCAGGCATTTTTACATCGTCAGCCAAGTAGCAAAGGAGGGAAACATAGGAAGAACAAACGCAAGCGTGCGTTGGTTCCAAGGCTAGCCCCGCAAGCTGATGTTTTACTGACTAGCATGCCATCTAGTCAAATTACGAGAGTATGTGCCTCTATTTGTTGTGCATCTAGTGGTGGACCCAATAATGCGGCGTTCCACGTAGTAAATATCCACAACACCCGACCGAGTGCATTAAACTTGTCCTTCAAGAGGGCGCGCATTTATGCCCGAGTGAAGAACCACCCTGTGTCTGATCTTACTATCGACGCAGCAGCTAATGTACCCTGTATATCGGCGTCTTTCATTAAATCTCATCCGAGTCTGCAACGTGTACCGCTGAAACCTGTGCCCCCGAGAGCAATTCAGTTGAACAGTGCAGATGGATCAGTGTTAAAAATCCTAGGATATAGACTATCCTTTTCAACCTCACACTGGGCGACATTACGCTACCAGTCGAGGCACTTGTGTCACCCAACCTAGGTCCGGATAAGATGTTGCTCGATAGCATCATTAATGCCTTTGGTGCCGTCCTTGACTGGTGGGGTGAGCAACTTTGGTTTCAAAAATCTACACGAAAAATTCCGACAACTCACAGACAAACAACTAGCCAAGCGGACCCGGACAACAACGCCCCAGCGCAAATTTCAATAGTAACGCTTGATTGACCCGTCTATAAGAGCAGTGCCCGTGTACCTGCCTAGGAGATACTGCTTTCCCCCCGAAAGTGAACTGGCAGTAGACGTGGTGACAGAACACGCACCACAGGCAACTACTACTATGTTGATCGAACCACGTATTGTCACGGTTAGGTCGTCCAGCTAGTACAAGTGAAGGATAGGGGCCAGAGCGGCAGACGACAGAGTCCAACGATGGGAGAAAAAAAAGAAAAGAAAAAAACTAAGGAAGACGTCGAAAAGTCTGAAATAATATACCCCCAGCGTTCCGTAGAATCGTGGTCGCTAGAACAGTGTGCACTTGGTCGGCACAGCACAAGCCCGCTGCAGTACAAGTTGCAAATCCGTCCAAACGACAGGTCTACATTGAACGCGATACTATTCTAGGGTACATTTCGCCAGAAAAATCGGTTGCCGATAAAACAGTTAGCGCTGTTGCTAGCGACCAAACCACGTTCAGACACAAGCGAGAAGAGTTGAAAAGAGCCATGAAAAAATCGTTCACGAACACTACATTTTTACTCCTCAACCTTGATTTATGCTCGAAATATCGTGATTTGTTTTCATTGTCTCCGAAGGAGCTCGGAAAACGCAAGATAGCCAAGGCAGATTTTCCCCTAGAACCAGGCACTAAACCAGTCGACCGTGCTCCCTATCGTACGAACCCTAGAGCACAAGGAGTTATCGACAAGTGTGTGTATCAACTGGAAAAAGATGTGATTATTGAACAGAGACCCAGCCCTTGGGGATCTGCTGTTACCATTGTAGCGCAAGCTGATTGCACTCCTCGATTCTGCGTTGACTACCAACAGCATATTGGTGAAATTGAGAGCGAAGCATCTGATTGAGAGCGAGATTGCGCGATGCGCTGAGGCTAGACTACTGCTGAGAGGTGCAGCTTGCTGTGTAGCTTGACTTGAAGGGCCAGCTCGTAGCTACAAGCAGTTACATGTCATCCTGTGGGAGTCTCTCGATGTGGAGTTACAGCGGCGAGCAGAAGCTACAGCAGAGCCCACCGCCCGAGGCCAAGCCGCCCTGCAACAGTTTGAGGCAGGAATAGCCAATCTGGGGAAATCTAGCAACTTGTCTAGCTCCTAGCTGCAGTATCCGATGACGATGACACGCATATCCTCGTGACGCTGCTGATGAGACCTTCAATTTGCGCCGCTTCTTGGAAGAGCCCGCCCCCTACTTCTCAAGAAATGGCAAGAGGCGTCTGGACCCGAATTTATTTTTTTGGGCTCTCGCTCTCAATTTCATGCTTCGCTCTCAATTTCACCAATATGTTGTTTATCGTTCTACAATTCATTAGAGTCTACTTCGAAAATCCTGGCCGATGCCAGGTATCGAATCCCATATTGATACCGTTAAAGGCGCAATGTTTTCACTGTCTGCGATCTTCAGTCAGCCTACCACCAAATTGAAGTGGACGAAGCAGAACAAGAGAAGACAGCGTTTAACAACATATTCGCCTGATTGAGAGCGAAGTATCTGATTGAGAGCGAGAGCCAAAAAAATTGAAATTTCGGGTCCAGACGCCTCTTGCCATTTCTTGGCAAGTAGGGGACGGGCTATTCCAAGAAGCGGTGCAAATTGAAGGTCTCATCAGCAGCTTCGCGAGCATATGCGTGTCATCGTCATCGGATGCTGCAGCGAGGAGCTAGACAAGTTGCTAGATTTGCCCAGATTGGCTATTTCTGCTCAAACTGTTTCAGGGCGGTATCGCGTCGGGCGGTGGGCTCTGCTGTAGCTTCTGCTCCCCGCTGTAGCTCCACAACGAGAGACTCCCACAGGATGACCAGGGTAGCGGCTTGAAGCTACGGGCTAGCCCTTCAATTCAAGCTACACAGCAAGCTCCACCTCTCAGTGGTAGTCCGGCTACAGCGTATCGCGCAATCTCGCTCTCAATCAGATGCTACGCTCTCAATCAGGCGAATATGTTGTTGTTTGTTTGTGAAACACAAAGGGAAATGGGTATTCAAACGCCTTCCCTTCGGAATTGCGAATGCTTCTTTTCTATTTGCTCGTATGATATCTCTGACATTTGCTCACGTTGGACCACGCAGTGGCACGCAGTGGACGTTTGGTGTATGTGGACGACATTTCTGCTGCAGCTCAAATTGGGAGAGTCATCTAACTTTGGTAGAAAGTAGGCTCCAAGCACTCCAAGCGGCCGGTCTTACCTCGAAACCCCTGAAAGTACAATTTGGACCAAAGGAAGTCAAAATTCGGTCACATTCTGTGGGCTAAAGGGATTCGCATTGGAAAAGACCGTATTCAAGGTATTATCGACTTGCCAACACCGAAAGCAATCAAGGAACTTCGTTCAGTATTGGGTACGGTGAAATATGTGAGGAAATTTATTCCTGACCTTTCTACGGTTATCCCGCCGCTGGTCGAACTCACACAAAAAGTGCATGAAGAAATCGATCGCAAAACGTTTGAGTCAGGAGCATGATAAGGCTTTTGCAGAAGTGAAAGTCTACTCAGCGAAGCCCCTGTTTTTAGTTTCCCTGACTTTAGGAAAGATTTCGTGGTACACGTTGATGCCAGTGAAGTTGGTGCCGGAGCATTCCTAGGCCAAAAGAACGGCGACGACATGAACATTATTGCGTATTTCAGCCAGCGATCTGACGAAGATCAGCGTCATCATTCTCCGACGATGAAAGAATGTTACGGTGTGGTACTAGCTTCACAGCACTGGAGACCCTACCTGTGGGGTAAACATTTCGAAGTTGTCACGGATCATGCAGCGTTTAAGATACTTGTATACGATACAGGACACGTCGAATATGATGACCCGATGGGTCATTGCTTTGCAGTCTTTCGACTTTACCGTGCGACACAAGCCGGGAAAGTTACATGTAGTACCGAATACCCTCTCTCGGTTGTTTGTGTTCAGCCACCAACAGCAGTTGGAAACGCCGCAACTTACACCAATATGTANCATTATTGCGTATTTCAGCCAGCGATCTGACGAAGATCAGCGTCATCATTCTCCGACGATGAAAGAATGTTACGGTGTGGTACTAGCTTCACAGCACTGGAGACCCTACCTGTGGGGTAAACATTTCGAAGTTGTCACGGATCATGCAGCGTTTAAGATACTTGTATACGATACAGGACACGTCGAATATGATGACCCGATGGGTCATTGCTTTGCAGTCTTTCGACTTTACCGTGCGACACAAGCCGGGAAAGTTACATGTAGTACCGAATACCCTCTCTCGGTTGTTTGTGTTCAGCCACCAACAGCAGTTGGAAACGCCGCAACTTACACCAATATGTAGGAATGTTCCTGAGGACCCTGCCATGCATTCGAACGCACCACGACGTCCTAACCAAGTGTATAAAACTGCATCATATCCCTGTGTTTAAACCTGGTGATTAAGTACTCGTGTACCGACCCTACCAGGATTCGAATGGACCAAATCCGAAATTGTTATTGCCGTGGCGTGGACCTACGTCATCTGCTCCCAAATATCACCTGTGGTATAATGAGTGAGACGCCAGAATGACACTCGTGAAGTTTCGGTCCATTTAGTTAGCCGATATTAAACGGCATGATGCGAGGAAAACGCCACCTGCGCCCGACTTTGATAAACTTTCTGAGTTTTTCTTAGGACGCCAAACTCCGTTGCCCGAGCTAAACCATCCCGACGAAACTCAACCGAAAATTGAGTCCTACATCTTCGAAAAAGTGGTAAGCCATAAGAATGGTAAAGGACCGAAACCCCCGCATAACTACAGTTAGTTATCGTTTGCGTCTGCCTGCACGGTCCTGTGTCGGACCTTATGTACAGAGCAGACGAAGTTCCACAATGTCAAGAAATGATAGCTGCCTACCGAATCCGTTGTGGTTTGGACATCGCGCCGCCTGAAAAATCTGCGTCTCGTGCCCCAGTTGAACAGGGAGATGAAAAATCACCCAGTAAAACCAGGAAACGAAATCGGAGACGGGCGATTATTCCGGAAGGATCTTCACTTCGAAAATTCGCTGCGCAAAAGTGACGGAGCCACCCAGCAAAACCAACAAACGACGGAGACGTGTTCAAAGGAAATGTCAGCTACCCCCGTTTTGATCAGCTACGACCCTAGGTGATGCTACATTGCCCTGTCGTACTAGCAAACGAAAACGAACTAGGGCCCGAAAATTAAATGATTGATCTGATGTATTTCAATTATTATTTCTAGCAGCTACACCATTTCTATTTTTCGACTTGGAAAAAAAAACTACTACTGTATTACTATTGTGTGTTTATCTCTAACACAGGATAAGTAGCCACGGTGGTAGGTTGTGTCCATTGGAGACAAGCTATTTTATCGGTGTTTGGGGAAAAACACTGGCGAGGAGAATTAGTCTAATCGTAAGCCACCGCTATCCCAAGATCATATTTACGATGAATAGGCGGACTTGCCAGAGGTTCACGTCATTACAAGTCTACACCACATCAACCCCACACATGCCATGCCACGCGATCATGACCATGGGAAAGTGATCTAGTACCCTAGATGTCATCAATATAGACCAGTACCCACCAGTTTTGTTTTCTAGACTACACGAGTATGGACCACATTCGTCGTCCCGTCGGAGGACTCCGTTTTTCTCAACACGCGTTGTACAATAAATCAGACATGGTCGACGGTGCTGTACAATAGATAAGTTGTTTCCGATACATGCGTCTCCATGAGCCACTCATGTCTCTGGACGCCAAAATCACATCTTTCGAAACTGATGGACTTGTGGCGCAAAGGGGGGGGCGATATGGAGGACACCTACCTGTTGTCGGAAAATATTACCCATCATTTGTGCACATACATACAAAGTGTGTGTGTATGTGTTTTCGTCCTATTTATTATGGCGACAGTCCCCCCATTTTTCGTGGTGAGACGTGTACTACACTTTTCAGCGTATGTAGAGTACTACACATTTCAGTGTATTTTTCGTACAACTACAACCATCCAGGGTCACACACGAGGGGGTAAACACCAGGGCTTTTTCTTCCTTTTTTTATTTATTTCTGTTCATGCCCCACCTTCCTCCTGCGGTGCGTGCTGAATTTTTATTTTTATCGCGAGCAGGGTCCAGCCGTCCCTTTCCCTCGTCAATGGTGCTAACGTCCAAGTTTGGTACTCACGAGAGCTTTTTAGCCGTATTTCGCTTCACCCGCAAATTTCGTAGATTTTTCAGGCCATGCGGATTCGAACTCACGACCATTGCGACTAGCGGATTACGAGGAATAACTGCCCAACCAACTAATCAGGCTAAAAGCAAGAGTACAAATAAAAGAAAATGACAACATTAGCAAAAAGCAAACAATTTCTTTTGTAAGAAATATTAGACAATCAGCTAAAAGCTGAAGCAAGCCTTTATATTCATTATTATAACCAATAGAGTGTAGGAAGATAAGAATCCTCGGGGAAACTTGCCATCGGGAGAAGTCGCAAGTAGAGCACCGAGGAGATTTGTCTGTTCCAAAGTCCATGGCCGATTGCCGAGGGAAAACATGGAAAGCCTCCGGCTCTCCTCTTTCGACCCTCTGGTGACTCTTTTTTCTACCTTCCTCTCCTCGTCACATATCACGAAAGGAAAAAGCCACCGTTGGCAGCGAGAGAATACACCAAGAGTTCCGGAATCTGTCTCCGACAGGGACCAGTAACGTAACGAACAACAATTTTTTTTTCATGAACGCGGCATACAAGGTACTGCTTACGGTCGTCGCTACACAACTGAGCCACTACTGCGAGCGAGAGGGCATCCTCCTGGAGGAGCAGAGCGGTTTCCGCCAACACCGGTTGACGCTCGACATGCTGTTCGCCATCCAGCGGCTCCATGAGCTCGCGAGCAAGAAGAGTACTGCGGTGTTCGCGTGCTTCGTCGACCTCACCAACGCATACGATTCGGTGGACCGAGACCTACTGTGGAGCGTGCTCCGACGCTTCGGCGTGCCCCCGAAGATGCTGGCGGTCATTCGCCACTTCCACGAGG
>CACKRE030005135.1:0-50596 GCA_902602495.3 Ectocarpus sp. CCAP 1310/34
GGTCACCCAGAGCACCTCCGAGGACTGGCAAGGTACAAAGCGCTCAGAAACCTGGTTAATGGCCATCACAGCAAGCGCCTGTACGGATGCACCCGTCGGTAGGACGATGGGACCCATCACCCCGCTGCACGGCTGTAAGCTCAGGCGTAGGCGCGTTGGCCGAGCGACTCGAGTGCACTAAAACAGGCTATTGTGCGTTCGCGTGGGTTGATGCCTGTAATTTTCTACGCACTGTTAGGCTTGAGTGCAGCGAACACCCGTCTGTCTGGCCAACCTCACTCCACGCGGAACGCGTCGTCGCTGGCACACGCCTCCTTACTCACGTACGTTCGTACACCAGGTGTTTCTCTTCGGCTGTCGACAGCAGAGCCCACAGTTCACGGGACGCCACCTGTGCTGGGAAGCAAGACAGTCTCCATCAAAACCGTCCAGAGGCCGGTACACAGCTACAACAACCCTCAGACTTCCATGGTGAGAAGGCCACGTTGGAGGCATGGGTCCCCTGGGATCACCAAGAAGACAAGTTCATCGTTAAAAGAGTGACTCAGCACCTCCCCCCGGGCCGCCCCCATATATTTTTATTTTTTGGTGGTAAAATGACTAGCCACCGCAAGGATCAATCCCGGCTGTCGCTGCAACCTCATCAACGCCGTAAGACCCATGCTGAATAGTTGGGATGTTGTATGGTCAAGGGCTGCAGGATAGATAATATCGATGTTGAACCTTGTTGGTCGGCCAGTTCGCGATTGAGAACACTGCTGTAGACGGGTGGTGGGCACGTCGGTACTGCTGTTCTTGTTGCTTTGTTAGTGTTTCCCTCTCTGAGCGAGACGTCTGCAGCATGTGAAACCCCTCCTCCATCCTTCGCCATGTCCTTGGCCAAGGACGCCTACTCTGTTTCCTTACACAGGGTGCGATGTTGGGCATATCTGTCGGGGCCGCGCAGCAGGGGGGCCGGCAGCAGCCGCATCTTGCCGTTGCCTGTAGGGCCGCCTCAGGCCGGGGGCGAGGGGCGAGGCGCGGGGCGAGCCCTGCCGTGACTGAGGTGGAGGGCGGCGGAGGGTTCTTGGGGGCCGTGTCTTTCGTCGTCGAAACGCCGGCAGATATCAAGTGAGATACACAAGGCGGTTCACGCAAGAAGCGGAGGGTTTGACTGGCGGCTTGATGTGGTATTCGTTGTACATGAACATGACGTGATGAAGCGCTTCATTCTCGCAAGGGCTATGCTTGCAGCACAACGTGTTTCTGCGGAATTTGTTTTGTTCTCTGGTTCCGATGTCGGAGGCGACCATGTTAGGATGGACAAAGTCGACCGGCTAGGGTCGACTAGTAACAACGACGCCGTGATTGCCCCCGAGCCTCCCCACGGGATTCCTCTATACTTCTTGCGTCCACCCGCTTCCCGCTCCCTCCTTCCTCTTTGATACCTTGACGTCATGGTTCTGCCCTTACAGGAGCAACGGTCAAATGAAGAAGCTCACCGTGGGAGTATTGCAGCTGTCCGTGAAGGTTACGCACTACATCGTCCCCGTCAAAGCACCCGCCGTTTACCTCCAATCAAAGGTCAGGGGGGGAGGGGGGGGGAGACTACCGAACTGCGTTCAGCGAATGACACGTTAGATTGGCACAAATGATGCTAATCGCTAGTTGTCACAGGCATGAAGTATTTAGTCCTGGCAACGCCCACTTTTCGATGTCGTTGGTTACTGTAGTAAAAAAACAGGCGACGAACAACACCGACTACCTGCTCCTGGCGAGCAATGACGTGTCCATCTTCTTCGACCACAACTTCGTCACCAAGACCAGCCTCGCCTCCGTCTCTCCCGGAGAGTCCTTACAGACCTTCCTAGGCATCGACCCCGCCGTCAAGGTGCGCGCGAATGAAACGGAAACGCCCCAAGTGTCGAGGAACTTGCTTGTGTTAAGCTCCGTGAGAATGTGTGAGCCCCAACTCTATTTCTTGCGGCTTGACGTTTGTTGTTCCGCTCTTCGTCCCCTTCACCACCTGTCCTTACGCACTTTCGCCTTCCTGGTTGTTGGTCTGAAATGCCGCAGATCACGGTGGCACCTCCACGCAAGACCAGCAAGAAGCGCGGCATCATCTCCAAGTCCAACCACGTCACACACACCCACAGGTACCAGAGGCAGCGTTGTTTCAGAAACCATCGGCGTTGCTGAAGCAATGGATATTTCTGGCTGCGTGAGTCTCTCGCTCATACCTGAACTGGTCCATGCCTGTCAGCTATCTTGAGTACCGATGCCACTGCACCATGGAGTTACCGCGGTAATGTCAAGAAGGAGCGCTACCTCCTGCGAGAGTATGTACCAATCAACGTATTTTGCGGTCTGTAACTCACTCCGCGGAATACAGCAGGAACTCGCCGACCCTGTCTCGAGGGATCTCGACAAAAACTCAATATGGCATGCATGGTTGATGGCTGCCTCCAATTTGTAATTTTTCATGGCGGCCTTCCCGTGCTCTGGCGCTGCTGATTCCGCGCACGTTTCGATAACAGCACGCTGATCTCCAACAACAAGAAGGTGCCGGTGACGTGTGTCGTCGTCGACGCTATGCCACGCTCCACCGACGATGTCATCAAGGTCGGTGGTATTGCCTTTCCTTCGATTCTTGCAACCGAATGCCGTGCTGTTCACCGATAGTGGCAGAGACCACTTTAGTTCTTGACATGGAGGGAACAACAACCGCAACAATGTCAAGCAGCAGTGCATCGACTTGTCAAGGTTGCATCTACATGGAAAATGGCATCGGTTGAGGTCCATCTTGAGACGCCCCTGTATTTGCACCCGATTGTGCCCGTGGAAAATGGCAGTAGCTACGGTTACCCACATCTAGACGGGCTTACCCAAATCGGTTTTGACAATGGCGAAACGATACAGGTGATGCTCAAGCAACCGCTACCGGCCAGCGTCTCCGAGTGTGAAGCAATCACCGACGACGCCCTCGTGTCCATCGCGTTGGAGATGTTTGGAAATGACGAGGGGAACATTAACAGCAGCACTCAACATCCGCCGGGTACTCCCCCCAGAAGCCTCGTAACGGGTGTAATCAAGAGTCCATCGAATCACCTGGTGTCGTGACATTTGTTTCCACCAAGGGCACGGACGCAACGGCTCACGAGAAATGATGAGCCGTTGTACGCCTGCCATGGAGACGAATTCTGTAACGCAACATCAATCTCATTCGACCAGCGCAGCTGGCACGACAATGTTGCAATGACGACACGGCGTGATGACCCCCCTCGACGTCTCCATCTGCGTACCGCTGCCTCGAAGGGGATGTGACGCTCTAACCGTCCTCTCCATATGCGGCCCCGCCCCCGCCCTCCTCTTCTTACGGTTTATTTGTTGTCGCAAACGAATGTGAAGATTAACGCACACATTTTCCGTTCCCAAACAATTGCTTGCCGATCAAGGCCCTATATGTAGGGAAAATTATCGTGACACCGACTTCGCATTGCCCCTGTCTCGGTGCTGAAATTGGTCCTGGAAGAGCTCTCGAATTGATTTTGTCGAACGGAAAACTACTGTAGCCGGGTGTGACAACAGGGCCGGCTAATATGTATCATTTTCCGGCGAGTAACGGCTTGTACATGCGGCAGTACCGCGATTGCTTTCCCGCTTGGCTGCTTCATTGTTCTTGCAGTGGAACCAAACACGCAGCATTTGGTGGCAGACGTTGCGGCTGCTGTGGGTGTTCACCGTGCAGCTTCGCTTAACTCGAGTGTGCGATATCATTCCGCCCACGCGCGATCCCCACCGAAGCCTGATGTACGTGCGTCCTTCCATCCCTTCGAGATATGTTGCCATGTCGAGGCGGAGGAGCTTCATCCAACGAGTGAAATCCGTTGTTTCCTTCCCCTAAAACGACTGAACGCCATGTGGGTGCATCGGTACCGGTCCCACGTTCACAATCATCGCCAACGGTCGGTTGTATGTCTGTCGCCGGAACGTGCGTGATGAGGGGCACAGAGGGAATGAAAAAAGATGATGGCCTCGTGCTGGGCAGTCGTGCGAAGCTTCCTCTTCTCCAAAGGTTTCTGAGTGACCTCATTATGGATATCGTGTGTCTTCGTATTGTTTTTGGCCCTCGCGTGGAGAAAAACTCTAGAGTTTCTGTTGCCTGTCGCAGGCTGTGGCTAAGTTGGTAGCCAACCTCGTGCAAGCAAGAATATTTTCTCCCCGACGGGATCAATATCGAAACCGGACTGGAAGCACTTCGCCATTTTTCGGTGGAATCGAATACAATTCGTGGCCGTGAGTAGCAACAGGTTGGGGGACTGCCGAACGCCTATCGAGCGAAGAATGAGGCATGAATCGCAGGAGGTATCATGGACTTTTCCTAAAGTAATGCGTCCCTGCTGAATGAGTAAAGAGTTAACCCACAGGTACGCATCGAGTGAGGCTGGCCACCAAGACAGTTGGGACGATAGGCAAACACACAAGTGAGCTTGCCGATCAAGGCCCTATATGTAGGGAAAATTATCGTGACACCGACTTCTTATTGCCCTTGTCTCGGTGCTGAAATTAGTCCTGGAAGAGCTCTCCAATTGATTTTGTCGAACGGAAAACTACTGTAGCCGGGTGTGACACAAGGGCCGGCTGATATGTATCATTTTTCCGGCGAGTAACGGCTTGTACATACCGCAGTACCGCCTTTGCTTTCCCGCTTGGCTGCTTCATTGTTCTTGCCGTAGAACCAAACATGCAGCATTTGGTGGTAGACGTTGCGGCTGCTGTGGGTGTTCACCGTGCAACTTCGCCAAACTCTAGTGTGCGACATCATTCCGCCCAGCGCGATCCCCACCGAAGCCTGATGTACGTGTGTCCTTCCATCGCTTCGAGATATGTTGCCATGTCGAGGCGGAGGGGCTTCATCCAACGAGTGAAATCCGTTTTTTCCTTCCCCTAAAACGACTGAATGCCATGTGGGTGCATCGGTACCGGTCCCACGTTCACAATCATCGCCAACGGTCGGTTGTATGTCTGTTGCCGGAACGTGCGTGATGAGGGGCAAAGAGGGGATGGAAATAGATGATGGCCTCATGCTGGGCAGTCGCGCAGAGCTTCCTCTTCTCCAATGGTTTCTGAGTGACCTCATTCGGGATATCGTGTGTCTTCGTATTGCTTTTGGCGCTCGCGTGGAGCAAAACACTAGAGTTTCTGTTGCCTGTCTCAGGCTGTGTCTAAGTTGGTAGCCACCCTCGTGCAAGCAAGAATATTTTCTCCACAACGGGATCAATATCGAAACCGGAGTGGAAGCACTTCGCCATTTTTAGGTGGAATCGAATACAATTCATGGCCGTGAGTAGCAACAACTTGGGGGACTGCCAAACGCCTATCGAGCGAAAAATGAGGCATGAATCGCAGGAGGTATCGTGGACTTTTCCTGAAGTGATGCGTCCCTGCTGAATGAGTAAAGAGTTAACCCACAGGTACGCATCGAGTGAGGCTGGCCACCAAGACAGTTGGGACGATAGGCAAACACACAAGTGACGAGTTGTGAAACGATGGGGTGTGGCTATTGACAACAGCAGGCAGGCGTTTCCCGGCGGATCTCTATGAATCAACAAACTCATTCATCACAGCATGGACGCGAACATGCCAAGATCACATGTATGAATTTAAGGCCGTGCCTCATTGCCCTGGTTGTGGATGGGTGGCGAAAGAGTATTCAGCGGTTCTCAGCGTTCACAAGAAAGTGCAGCAGATGCTTGGTGGGCGACAATTGTGCGATTGTTTATGAGATAAGCACTTCGAACTTTGGAATACGACTCACTGTTTTTTCGGGAACAGCCTGACAGGTTCCGGATACAGTTGCATAACGTTGTGAAGATAAATATTTTGTCGCAGTGTTTCCATGTCACTCCGGTCCCTCCACCGGGTTGCAAAAGCTAAACTCGACCTTCTTGATAGCTGTGAGCCGTGCCGGCGAAATACAAGCCTAAGTAGGGCAAAGAGAACCCTTTACACAGAGTTTGGCTTGGTGGAGCAGCTAGTCTTGTCTGCTCTACCGGCCGTCGAGCCACTGAGGCCCCGTGGGTGGAGATTTCTCTGCACCCACTGGTCTGATCGGCTTCTCCGATGGCTTGAATGAGAGTTGTGAGCCGTGCCGACGAAATACAAGCCTAAGTAGGGCACTCAGCACCCTTTACATCAAGTTTGGCCTGATGGAGTAGTTAAGCTTATCTGCTCCACCGGCCGTTGAGCCACTGACCCCCCGCGTGTAGGCGCTTGTCTGCACCCACTGGTCCGACTGGGGTTTCTGATAGGTTTAATGATAGCTGTGAGCCGTGTGAACACGCTGCAGGCCGAGTTAGGCGTGGTCCAGCTATGTGAGGGAAGGTATAGCGGGACAATGCACGACTATGAGTACACCCCCCCCCCTCGGTGTTTGACATCGGGGTTGGGTGTTCGTCGCTTGGCAACGACGTTGTAAAACAAGCCAACTCACTTTATGAACTCGGCAACCAGGTTACCGTTTTCTTTTTTCCTCTTGTTTTTTTTGCGGTAACCATGATGGTGGTCGAGTAGATCTTGTTGTGCGGGGTGGAAAACCCTCGCTCCGCGCAAGGGGGATGATCGCACCACGTTGTGTTGAAATGGTCAAGCACCCTCGAGGCAGTTACACAGTGCTTACAACTGTCTCTGGAAGTGAAGCACCAAAAAACAAATTAAGTCATACGCAGCTGTCATCCGTATGCAAGGAAGTAATTACAAAATGCCGCACACCCTTAGCAGGATGCAGCGCACCCTTCATGCGACTCGCCGGATATCTCACGGCGCTTCGCGCTTGGTGATGTGAGAGCCTGGTCCGGTGAGAACCCGGCGTGCTCCGTCCCGGCTATATAGGGATGCGAGGTCCATGGTCTAACGACCACGGCATGCACGACTATGAGTATGAGTACACCCGCCCCCTCGTCTTGCGGCCACACCCCCACCTGTACCTGCCTCCTCCTACGTTTTGGTTGCCATCGAGAACTTATGTGAATATTCACGCACGCCTGTCCCGTTCCGAAACAGCTCAATTTTGCCAGGCTTGGGTAGGGAAGATCGCTCTTCAGGGCGGGGTTTCCGTCCCCGGCACGTACACCGTGGAGTGGCCATTCGAGAAGGGCATTCAGACGTTGTTCGGATAAAGCTGTCTTGGTTGAACGCGCAACATCAACTGGAAACAACGATCGGCGACGATTTCCGATCGAGGTCCCATCGGCACATAGCGACACCGAGATCGTATCATCCTTGTCTCCCTGCTGAAAGTCGCCCTGAGTGACCCTGATGACCTGCAGTACTTTGCTGTCGTTTTGTTCGAAGGGAAGTACAGAAGCTGGGTGTGAACGCAGGGTCGGCTGGTATTCACTCGCTAGAAAGGCAAGTAACGGCTTGTACATACATGTGTACTTTTCTGGCTTTGCCGCGTTGTTGTTCCTACAGTACTGCAGTACAGCCTCATCCGTAGCAGGTTTGGGGGGATGTCGCGGTTGATATGGCTGCCCTGCGTGTGCGACACTGCTTTGCCAAGCCCTCATAAGGCGATCGTACTCAGCGCACGCGTCGATGGGCTGCGTTACGTGTGCCCTTCCATCGCTTGGATGTTGAAAGCAGCTTCGAAATACTTTGCCATGTCGAGGTGAAGGAACTTTAGAACAACAAGTGGAATTCGTGCTTTTCCTCCCACCAACATCGCCTATGCACCAACGCACCTACACTAGAAGATCAAGACATGCACCGGTACGCGCAGTTATCGCAAACACTAAACTGTATGTACGTCGGTTGTCGGGACGTGCACGATGAAAGGGGCCACGGGGATAAACAACGACGACCGTGTGCACTGGGCCGTCGCGAAATATTCGCTCCTCCAAAAGCATGTGATTCTCTTCATTCAGGAGGGTGGCTTCCGTGCTGGTCCAGCCTGCGCGTGGATAGAAATAAGTCGCTGTCTGTCGCGAGCTGTGACTCAGTCGGCCGCCAACCACGCGCAAGCCTGAACCTTTCTTGCCGTACAATGAATCCAGAAAACATCGGAGTGAAAACATTCACTATTCTAGTGGACAGCGAATACAAAGGTCGTTACAATACACAGCAAGCAAGGTGAACTAACGCTTCTCAAACACAACTTGACGAAAGCACCGCGAC
Organism: Ectocarpus sp. CCAP 1310/34; assembly: GCA_902602495.3. Classification (NCBI taxonomy): domain Eukaryota; class Phaeophyceae; order Ectocarpales; family Ectocarpaceae; genus Ectocarpus; species Ectocarpus sp. CCAP 1310/34. Next base: position 8,155 of record CACKRE030005135.1, read on the forward strand.
AGGAGGAAGCGTGGAAAATTCCTAACTCTGTGTGATCCCGGCTTGTCGGCTCAGCATTTCATAGGCCGAACGGCCTGTCGACCGGGGGCCCCCACACAACAGATGGGACGTTCGGTCAAAACGAAATTGGCGAGGTGTGAAACGACGATGGGTGTCACTCTTAGATTTGGTCTAGGTAGATCAAGGAGGTGATGCTTCGAAGCGTGGATGCGAACATCCCAAGAGCAGTTGGTCATGTCATGACTCATTGGCCTGGTTGTGGACGGAGCCGAAATCTAGCAACTTTCAGTGTTAACAGAAAAGTGAACACTTGTAGGCGATATGCCAACCTCAAAGCCCAAATGCCCACGGCAACGGGGCATTATTGTGAGCCAATGAGACAACGTGAGACAATAACTTCCGAAACTTGAACACACGACTGTTTTTTTTTCCCGCGACCTGCCAGTCCAGACTACCCTTGCACCTGCTTCACGAAAATTCCCCGTCTAAAGCTGATCATATTCAAGAAAAACGACATACTCCGTATCCTACTTCTCGAGTGTTTGCACCACCCTTACCCCCCAAAACTCGAATCTCAACATTTCAGAGGTCTCTCACATCTGTCTCTGCCATATCATACCTTGGGAGCCACTTGCAAACATAATTGGCGACGCCCAGACCATCAAACTCAACGCAACCTCCCCGAATACCCCTGCTTGTTGGCACAACAGCACTAGAATGATGGCCTCTCTGTGGTCCTTAACTGATCCAGTTGCGACGCTCAACGTGCTGGATGAACAAATTCCCCAGATGCGCATGCGAAATTCTACACAAATCAACAGCTGCTGACGGATGTACACAGGGAGTTGTGGGCATAGCAGATGGACAAATCTACCCCAAAGAATCGGCGTACCGTAGGCACAAGCGAAGTGAACTCATCCGGAATGCCTACACCGGTTGCTGTCGAAAGGGTCACGTGAGGAATGTTATCACCCAGGCTCATCGAATCAATCAATCGATTCGGGTAGGCACTGCAGTCAACTCAACGTGAGAGCCCCTTCCGATTATTTTACCCGATCAAAAACGGACGTCAGCGGGAAAAAGCGAGCAAGACTCTGTAACTATACCCCATATCCGACCTATCTTTGCATGAAACGAAGCCGAATCAAATAGGAAATCCCCTATGCTATTGTGAACCTAATCGTCGTCCATGCTCGACTCCAAGAACTTGCTCTTACCCGCTCCACACTCTGGGCACTTGAAGTCGTCCCCGAAAAACTTAAACTCTCGCCCCTTGGCTACGAACATCTTGTACCTGTGTAGGAGAGAGAAGCCAAGAAGCGAGGGGGTTAGCGGTTAGTGTGCGCGCTTTACTTGACCGTTGCAGCATCTTCCTGTTCTTTGTCGTGCACCTTGGTGGTGTATCTCCCTTGTCTTTGTGGTCTAGCCTATCTCTTCTACTGGCTTTTCTTGGCCGGAATTCGGTCCCGGTTGGAGTATACTCTTCCTATTTCCCGCAAGTAACGAGAAAAAATATGGGACCAACAACGTGCGCATTGACTCATCCGACAGGGTTGGGGGAAAGGGAGCAAATATGGGAGAGAAGTGAACAGCGTCACTCGTGACTCAAGTACAATATTCTGCCCGGCAATGAATCAAGCCACGCAGTTTCCCGCCGTTTGTCGACCGATTGTGCACGTCAAAGGTGCCCCGTGGTAGTACGGAATGAACATAGGGGGGGTGGGGAGAGCCTGGAGAGCGGGTTGTTGTATCACTAACCTATTACCAGTGTGCCACCCTTCAGTGGGTGCGTACACCATATGGTGGTCATTCACACTCCGCGAGCTACTTACTACGTACATCTCGTGGTCCATAGCTCACAACCCGGCATGTCAACAAAAAAGGTCGTTCGCGTCACATCGGTCGGGGCTGGACTGGGACGAACACGTGCCGTCACGATTCACTTAAAACCAGCAAAAATTGGCGCTGACGCACGGTACAACTCAACACCTTCATGCTTCATGGTCCCGACCCCTCCAACACGTTCACACCGGACAAAACCACGCCAACATGTGCGGGAGACAGCGGCAAGGAGAAACAATACCGAACGAGAAACAAGCACACCGTCAAGAGACCTAGAGCCCGTCTACTAAAATCATAAAAAAGCCGCGCGAGAACACCGGCCCAAACAAACAAATGTAGATATTGTACTCAAGATCGGGACCGAGCAGAGCCAAAAAGGCGATACTTCAACTGGTTGTTATTAAACTTCTCTCTATGTTCTTCTCTATATGTTCGGAAGCAGGGGGTGAGTGAACACAATCTCACCCGCAGACCGTGCACTCGTAGGCCTTGGCCGTCCCCTCCGCCTCCGGCTCCTTCTCGTCTTGTGGCTCCGTCTTCTTGGCCGCCATGTCCTCCTCCATCGCAGCGAGAGCCTTCGCCGCCTCAGGGTCGGACTCCGCATCGCCTGTCGGCGGGCCTCCCGTCTGAGAGGGGGGCATCAATTCCCGACGGGGGGCAATGGGTGGATGAGGGGGTCATCGGATGGTCATCGGATGGTCATCGGATGGTCAAGGGGTGGGCGGGATCATGGCACGGAAAATTCATCACCACCTCCACGAGAAGTCGCTACAATTGACTCCGTCTTGGCTTTCGGCGGTCCGCTGCTCTGATGGTGCTGTTGCCGAAAGGGGTACAATAGAAAGGGAGATTCATACATCGTGTTCCTTGATGCTACGCCCCCTGGACCGATCGACAAAGTTCGATCATTCCCGACGAAGAGGATGGACAAAAAAAAATGGAACGCTTCTCGGTACGATCTCGACGAGACATTTCCAACGCCGCCACTTTGGGTCAGTGGTTTTGTTGCACATTAGCCGAGCCCTATAATTCCGCCCAGAGTTGTGACATCTTCTGCAACGCGCACGGTATTGCTTGCCCCTGTGGAATAACGTAGGACACGGAACTATTATATTGCGGCAGTTTACAAGGTCGTACATGATTGGTTCTAGAGGAATAGGTGTCGGTTCACGTGTGACGTCTATGAATAGGAATGCGGCGTGACTTCCACGATGAACATGTGGCTTGCCTTGTCGAGGTCAGTCCTGAGTAATGAAGAGCTGTGTGGTGTGCCAACCAACGGTCTTGCATCTCTGAGGTTAGGAAACTAGCACGAGGGCTCCGCAGAGCACAAACGAACTCCCTTGACTGGACGAGGGTTCCACATTAACTAGATAATCTGGCGGTCTGTTCGAAGATCGGTCGGGGGTTTCAAGTTGTGTACAGCAGTGGACTGGAGTACGTACCTCGCATCAAGTCGTGAGAGTCTGCTGCGGTTGTGGCGAGGTGAGCTGCAACGATAAAAAAAAAGAGTCCTGGTCAAGCAGAGTGGCCAGGAGATGGCAGGGCGAGGCAGAAGTGCTGGACGCGGCGGCAGTGCCGCGGGTGGCGACACGAGTCCCACTCGGGTGAGTGTGAGCGAGGTGGTGCTCGGCTCCACCCAGAAGCCGCCCGAACATGGGAAGACGCTGTCCGCTCCTGCATCGAGGCGGTTTCTGCTTAGGTACGCGGAGTAAAAGCGCGTGGTGGCAAGAGGCAACGAAGGTCGGGTGGTGCGAAGGCAGCCTACGTCGATATCCGAGTTGCTGCTGGTGCACGTCCGCAAAAGCTTGTCTTCTCTATACTTTGGAGGCAAGAAAAACCTGACGGAGGCAGAGCTGCTGGAAGGTCTGTCGCTCAACGCCGAAACTTCGGGAGAGGCGTTGGTTGAGCCAGCCGAGGCGAAGGCGGGTGTGACTCGCGCGGCTATCATGAAGCCGGGCGCCTCGGTGCTGGAACGAGTGAATGCTGCTCGTTGGAATACCACCTGGCGGAGACCCCGAATGTGGCGCGGCTGTGCCGCGACGCCGATGACGAATGGCTCGAGGAGTCGGCGCACGTAGTCAGCAAGGCTCTGGTGAAAGAAATTTGCCTCCATACTGTAAGGCAAACGTCGCGAGCTCTCTGGAGCTTCAAGGAAACTGGAAGAAGGATCCTGGATGTGTCTTGTGCGTCGTGGTCAAGGAGGCAACTGAACGGAAGAAGATAGAGAAGGTCGACGCGGAGCGTAAAGCCCGTGGCGGAGGTCGTGCTGCTGAGGAGAAGTCTGACAAGGCTGCTCGTGGTAATGCGTCTGGCAAGCCAAGGGGACGGCGTTCCGGCGGTGGGCGAGGTGGCAAGTCCGGCTCTTCTGGGAACTGCTGGATATGCGACAAGCCAGGCCATTTCGCTCGAGACTGCAAGAAGGCCTCGTCTGAGAAGTCTGGGGGCAAGCCTGCGCCGGCGGCGGCAGGGTCTGGAAAGTCGCCAGCGCGACCTCATCAGCAGCAGCAGGCGGAACAGCAGCGAGCAGGTCAGCAGCCGGGATCAATCGTCCAAGGTAGGGTCAATTTTTTGGTGGAGCAGCAGCAAGGTGAGGGCGATGGCGTGGCAGCGTCACTTCCCCCGCCGCCTGTTCCCGTTCAAGGGACTATTGCGTCGCGAGCCTGCACGCCGAAGGAGTCAACGTGGATCGCGCTGGTACGTGGCGTTTGGCTGATTTGTCTGCCCCGGGGGCAACTGAGTCTACGGTGTGCCCGGTGCGGGCGGTGCTGGACTCTGGGTCAGATCCGACGTCAATGTCTGAGCGTGTCGTGCGCAAGCTACAAGCAAGCGTTCCTAGGGTTCCGATCACGCATCCTATGGAGGGTGGGCATCATGTCCGCATGGCAGACGGCAGTTTGGTGCCTACAACAAAAAAGGCATCTCCGTTGCGGATGGTCGTGCACACGGAGTGGGGTCCGGTGGTGTTGGAGCCATTCCGATTTTCCATCATGCCTGGTGAGGACGACACGATCCTCCTTGGAGTAGCAACCCTGAAGAAGTTGGGGATAGACGTATACAACAGTCTTGCCGCTCACGCGCGGCAGAAGGCTATCGCCTCTACAAAGGGGGTGGAGAACCCGGCGTTCCATGAATGCCGGCGTGTTGCTGTGGCGGTAGAGGCGCTGCAGCACAACAACGAAGAAGAACCGGTGGACCTTCATGATGAAGCGGTGACTCGGGCGTTGTCGCGAGGGCCCAACATGTCTATGGCCCCCGAAGAAGAGGAGGTCCAGCGCAAGGTTGCTCTGGATCATGCGGTTCAACAGGCCGCGGGAACGTCGGCGGGTGTGACACGTCTGAAAGAAACCCTTGGAAGGCGCTTTGGCGCATTTCGTCGGGCGCTCCGAGGGGGCCGGAGGTGGAGCCACTGAAGGTGACTCTCAAGCCTGGCGCGCAACCTGTCAAGGCGAAGGCGCTTGTTTACTCCCCCGCAAAAGCAACGTGGCTGACTGGATGCATGGCGGCTCTGGTGGCCATGGGTATGGTCGTGAAGACTATTCAGCCGGTGTGGGCGAGCCCGGCCATGGCGGTGCCCAAGCCAGGCCGTGCGGGTGAGTATCATCTTGTTAGTGACCACTCGCGCGCGAATCAGCAATGCGAAAAGGTGCCAAACGTCATGCCCAACCAACCAGGAGGCGCAGATATCCATGTTACAGGGCGCCACGTGTTTCGGGACACTTGATCTGTTGCAAGGGTACTGGAAGATGCCGCTAGCGGAAAGCGCGCGTGAAATATTCACCATCGTCACACCGGAAGGGCTATTCAAGCCGACACGCGTCCCGCAAGGGGTGCTAAACGCGACGGGATGCTTTCAAGCAGTGATGACGGAAATTCTGCAAGGATTGGACTGCGCGGTCTGGGTCGATGACGTAGTTTGGTGGGGTATCGACGAGACTGATCTGCTGAACACTCTGGACGAGATACTTCGGCGTCTAGAAGACAAAGGTATTTTCGCCGCTGCGCACAAGCGTCTTTTCTTTGGTCTTTGCCACGAACATCAGGTGGCGTGTCAAGGTATACTCTGGTGGACAGGTGGCCCACGATCCTGCGCGACTTCAAGGATTGGCCGACATGCGGAGGCCTGAGAGGGCAGGAGAACTGATGCAATTTTTGCAAGCGGTAAATTGACTTGCTGGCGAGGGGAGTCAACGTTCCTGCAGTGAAGGCTAGGGCTGTGGCTGTGTTTGCGCCGAGCGACCCTGACGACACGATGCCGTCGAAAGCGGTTATTCGTCGAGTTCAGCAGAGTGCGTGCGAACAAGTCAGAACTAAAGCGCATGGAGCGGAGGTTTTCATGGCGCCACATGGAAAGGCCGTCAAGGATAGCGAAGGAATAGTTCAAATCAAGGTGAAGGGGCGCGAGGTCATGTGGATTCCTGAAGATGCCAAAGAACTACAACAACGTCTGATGGTCTGTGCTCATATGCAAGGCGCGGGACATCGGGGTACGGTGGCAACTTTGCAACGATTACAAGAGTACTGCTGTTGGTTTCGCATGGAAAACCAGGTGAAAGAGTTTTGAACAGTGCTTGCTTGCATTGTGTAGATTCGAGGGCGGGTGAAATGATTCCAAGGCCGCTTGGGGAAACAGTTCATGGTACAAGGCCGGGCGAAAAGATTCATTTTGACTATCTGTACGAGAGTGTGGGCCGTTGAGTGTCGATGGCTTGGATGAACGAGTTGGATTCAAATACATATTTGTGGTGATGGATGATCTTTGCAACCTCGTGTGGTTAGAACCAACGGAGTCATGCACGGCCGCTCTAACAGCCAATATTTTGCTCAACTAGTGGAAGACTTGGGGTGTTCCGCAGATGTGGGTCAGCGATACCGCATCGCACTTTTAAGAATCAAATCATCAACAAACTCGGACAAGCTCTGAAGGTGAAACACAAATTCGCGGTAGCAAATATGCCACGGAGTAACGGAACTGTAGAACGCATGATGACAGAAATTGTGCCATGTTTGAAGGCGGTCTTGCAGGAAGAAAGGCGCGACTTGCGCGAGTGGGTAGATTTGGTCCCGGCTGTACAGTGGGCACTGAATACCGCTTATCGTCAACGTTATGCGAGCGCACCGTATCATGTCATGTTTGGTAGGGCACCGCGAACTAGTTCTTTCACGCTAGCGTCCACGACTGGAGAAGAGTGGCAAATAGACGTGCTAGATGACGAAGGGCTGGAACGAAAGGTAATTGATGTAGTGGCTGTTCAACAGGAAATGCATAAACAGGTGCAGGAAATGGTCAAACAGAGTCGTGAAACACAACGGAGGCATGCTAGTCGAGGCGAGCTACCAAATCTTGCGGTTGGTGATTTCGTACTCAGGGCGCGGGTGCGTAGACCGGGTTAGACGTCGAAACTCATGATGACCTGGACAGGTCCATGGAAAGTGGTCGAGGCTAAGAGTAAGCATGTTTACGGAGTGCAAAACATCGTTTCAGGAGACGTACACGACGTGCATGTAGCTCGACTAAGGCTTTATTAGGATAGCGAGTTGGAAGTGACTTCCGAGTGATAACATGTTTTTCAGCATGCGTACACACAGGGCGAGTTCGCGATGTTTGCTATTGTAGGCATTGGTGAAAATCCTAACGAGAACGGGTCGAATTCGAGCGCGATGAAAGTACCTGGGAACCGTTGGAAAATATACGGGAAGATGCTCCGCGATTCGTAAGGTTGGAGTTGCGAAAGATGGGTCTTGACCAAGGCGTTCGTGCTAGGTTGCAGTCGGAATATGGCATCGACCTGTAGTCTGGCGGATTCATGTGTGAAGTATTCTCATTAATAATTTAAGGAGGAGAACGGTGTAATGGCGTTATTGTAGTAGGAGGTTGAGGCCGTTATCATTCATAGCGCACATATGAATAGCATGACGCAATGTCAGTGTCGATATATTTTGGTTTTCAAGCTACCATAGAGATCTACTTTGAAGTAGTACGTTGCTTTGGAGGGTGCTGTGGAATAACGTAGGACACGGAACTATTATATTGCGGCAGTTTACAAGGTCGTACATGATTGGTTCTAGAGGAATAAGTGTCGGTTCACGTGTGACGTGTATGAAGAGGAATGCGGCGTGACTTCGACGATGAACATGTGGCTTGCCTTGTCGAGGTCAGTCTTGAACAATGAAGAGCTGTGTGGTGTGCCAACCAACGGTCTTGCATCTCTGAGGTTAGGAAACTAACACGAGAGCTCCTCAGAGTACAAACGAACTCCCTCGATTGGACGACGGTTTCACACCCCTTGCCACCACAAGCACACGCCAGGATCACCCGTATTTCCAAGGCACGTAGTCCACCGAGCCTATCCAACAGTCTCGGAAACAGAATGCGAAGAATACCTACCTTCGACGAGCAACAAGCCAACGAGCTAACGACCACACAAACCGCGATGGTTCGCCATTGAAGCGAACGACCCACCACAACCCTCACCGTGAGCACCCAAGGAACCCAACGCACCTTGTAGAAGTCGAGCCCCCCAGCTGGGTCATCGTTGTCCACCATGTCCGTCGCTACCCTAGCTGCCCACTGATCGTCCATTCCGAGCTCTTCCCAGCCCGACTCAAGCATCTCTCCCTCCGGCACGTCGCTGACTGCTCACGTCAAGTTACGCCGCATCAAGAAAGAGCCGAAAAAGAGAACGTGGGGGTCGGATAGCGTGCAGGTTCAGGACAAGAATGTTTCGCGCGGATCTGACCTGTACCTACCGCATGAAGGGGTAGGCCCACGACAAGACGCCAGACCGGCGCGAATGACAGACGACAGTGAGGCGAAACGGCAATACATCAGGTTAGACTCTGGTATTGGAGAGAGAAAGAGAGCGAGAGAGAGAACAAAAACGAAAATGAATCGACCGCTGAGATGCTGACAACACCGAAGGGTCATTGTGCGCGTGTATGCGCGGCAGAGCCGAATGGGATGCCAACCGAGTAGTGTGTGGGCCCGTTCTGGCAAGCCTCTAGGTTAACATGTGCGAGGGCGTCCCATGCAGAGAACGAGCACAATGCGGCAACCGAAGAAGGCGCGACGATCGTTCACATCGTGAGCAATTCGTGTTGTAAGAAGTATGATATTCGCAGCACCCTCGCTTCCGCGCTCGTGGATCAACCAAGCGAATCCCTGTTTCGGTAGTCCCAAGACCTCGAGACTCAACACCAAACCTTAACAAAAGAAGAAATAGAAAGGGCGATGTACATTCATTCCCGATGCCGCCGACGCTTGGGCAGGAAGGGTGCAGAATAACGTATCGGTCAAGACCGACAACAGTTGCCCATGCATATATTGCAGTCGTGGTGGAGGTGACGATGATCATCACTGACGCCAGCTTCACATTGCAACATGGATCCCAAACTAGACGACGTAAGGTATTTCAATGCATCTCCTGCATGCTGTAGTTGGCTCTTGTAGCCTGTGAGAACGGAAGTCCCTTCTCTTTGTCACCAAGACGATTGATCGGTCATCGGTCCTTATGTGCCAAGACAACCCCATCAGCAGTAAAAAAAAACGCAACCACTGGTCTGGCTCAAGCATCGTTTCAAGCAAACAGACACTTCTTCTAAACGCTGCTGCCAAGGCCCCACAATTCTCTGAGCAACAGGCAACATAAACACTTCAAAGACCCAGACCGCCAAACCAACCGGGCCAATGGTGTGTGTGTCATGTCTCACTTGCAGCCCTGAGAGCGGACTCGGCCATATCCCTCTCCTTGATCTTGAGCATGTTCGCTCCGTCCACCGGGAACGACGACTGCACGTTCTGCCTGAGAGGCTACACGTGGGGCAGCAACATATAATAAAGAAACAGAGTAGGACAAGAAGTGCGGAGATGGAATTAGCACAAACGAAGTAAGGCAGGGATCATCGGACCCTACAAGAAATGCCGTTGCCGTAGACTGGCAACACATGGGTGTACAGTCGTGCCTCGCCTAAGGATACCAATATCAAGACAACTCCCTCGGTTAAGGACAATTTTCAGGTACCGGCGTGGTGGCTAGCAAGAATGTCCAACATAAGGAGAGGTATCAACCTGCACGACACTCAAGGCCACTTTAATTAGCAAAAGGCAGGTGTGTCCTCAACCGAGGTTCGACTGTATTCAAAGGTCGGACAGGGAAAAAAGCGTAGAAAACACACAAAAAAAACGCAAGCTGATGACCTTCCTCCTGGCTTGTTCTTGTACAATACTTCAGTACATGCTTGCCAGAGCCTTGCCATCCGGCCTTGTCTTCATGCTTTCCCAGTCCCCTCTCCCCCTCCCTGATCGCAGCCACCTCGTATACCCAACCCTTATCCATACGTGCTTCCCCCGTCTAGTGCCGCCTCCTGCTTCACCCCCCCCTTCTAAAGGCGCTTCGTGCTTGGTGATGTGCTAAATAGCCTGGTCCGGTGAAAACCCGTCGTGCTCCGTCCCGGCTTCGTAGGGATGCGAGATCAATGGTCTAACGACTACGGCATGCACGGCAATGAGTACCCCTCTCCCCAACTCGTCGTGCGCAAGATTACCGTCTGCGGTACCCCTTTGCCTCACCTCCAACGCCTCCTGGGCCTTGCTGTCTCCCTTGGCAACCAGTCCACCAAGGAAGAGCAGCTTGGACCGGACGTTCGACTGAGACCTGTCAGTTCGTCTCGTGGCCGCCACCACCAGCTTTACCCCCTGCCAAAACAAACAGAACAAACAAAACAAACCATGAACAAACACGCAGCAACGAGTCCAGAAACTTGTCGGGAGCAGGGGGGGGGGCGGGGGTGGGCGTGAAGGACGCACCTGTGTCTTGGAGCCAACTTTCGCAAAGAGACATGTCTTGCGGTGTTTGTTCAAAAATATTTACAGGGCTCCACTTCACTGTCAACAGCAATAATCTGTGACTGAACCATGACCGACAAGATGCACGATCAGCACTCCCATTTCCCGGTCGCCGTCAGTTCGCGAAGCTTGTCGGGAAGCAAGAATGGCGCGAAAACACCAACATTGCCCAGCCCTGACTTCAAACAGACACCGGGCTAACGTCATCGTCATGTCCCAAGTTCGCATGCCGCATCAGATGATCGTGCAAGACATGTGCAACCATTCTGTGTATCTGCACGTTATACAATACACTTGGTGAGGTGCCTTTGTAGTTCCTTTGTGTGTCACCTTCAACGGGGACAGTCGGAACTGCTTGAAAATGAACTTGATCGATCTCACGGTCTCCAGGGTCACGGCCTTCTTCCGGCCAATAGCGAGCATACACTCCTGCAAAGCACGAATAAACAAAAAGGTGAGAAGGCGAGGAGGGGGGGTGTCCTCATAGTCATGCATGCATAGTCGTTGGACCATTGAACTCGCATCCCTACAAAGCCGGGACGGAGCACGCCGGGTTCTCACCGGACCAGGCTCTCACATCACCAGGCGCGAAGCGCCGTGAGATATTCGGCGAGTCGCATGAAGGGTGCGCTGCATCCTGCTAAGCGTGTTCGGCATCTTGTGCTTACGTCCTTGCGTAGAGATGACAGCTGCCTATGACTTCATTTGTTTTCTGGTGCTTCACTTCCAGAGCAGTTGCAAGCACTGTGTAACTGCCTCGAGGGTGCTTGACCATTTTAACACAACGTGGTGCGATCATCCCCCTTGCGCGGAGTGAGGGTCCTCGACCCCGCACAAAATAATCTTCTCGACCACCATTCGTGGCGACCGCAATAAAAAAACAGAGGTTAACAAAAAAACCGGTAACCTGGTTGTCGAGTTCACGAAGTGAATTGGCTTGTTTCACAACAACGCTGCCAAGCGACGAAAACCCAACCCCGGTGGCAAACACCGGGGGAGGGGAGGGGGGGGGAGGAGGGGGGAGGTTATCTGAGCGGTTCCCCTATGACCACCATACAAGCTCATATCAACATGTGGTATCAAAGAGTACGAGGATTCCCACAAAGAACACAAGCTGAAAATCTTTGGAGGGGCGTGTTTGGGATCGCATGCGGCACAAGTCCGCAACGGAGAACGCGAACGGAACTATCCCCTCCACAATGCACGGATAGTGAGCCACAACTGTATTATTCCGTGAAATCCCCGGGGTATAATGCGCACTGCGATCTGGATCATGAGTTGAGGGGGGGTGAATGATCGTTCTCGACAAACTGAAACTCAAGCACTGGGGGTTCACAGAAAGGTCGACACCTCACGTACCTACGTGACCACCCTTCCCGGCGGCATTGAACGATTGCACGAGCAATCACAACTCGCTTCACGCAACCCCCCTCTTTTCCGCATGAAGCAGCAGTAACGTTCACCTTGCCCAGCTTTGGTCGGAGCTTCGGCTCCTCGGCAATACCGGCCCGCCCCAAACGGCAGACCTTCACAAGCCATGCTCTACCAACGGCGGTATACCAAACGCATTCCTCAACTAACCCAAAAAATCGCACGGCCGAGACTAATAGTCAGATAATCCCCTCTTCCTCTGGACCACCAACCAACCCCTAGCGTACGTACGATACCTTGAACATGGCTTCTCGGTACATGGCGGGGCCCAGCTTCCCCTTGTACTCCTTGATGCAAAGCTCCATCTCCTTCTCGTCGCCGATGTGGTAGGTCATCTCGTCCGCAAAGGCCTCCACTAGATCCGTCTGCCGGTTAACGAATGCCGTTCCAGTTACCCACACCCCAGCTACGTGTGCATGTGTCCCGTGGATTTTCCCCATGTTGTTGGGGTTCCGTTTCCGTTTTTCGACCCGCAGCAGGCCGGAACGAAGAACGAACGAAACGGCAAGGGGGCGACGGGCGAGATTGGGGGCTGTGAGGAGAAAGTCCAGACTCACAAAACCTCCCACCAAAACAAATCAACCCTTCGGGGATACAGTGCACAAAGCCTCTCGTGCCACGATTCTTGATGGCCAACAACCAAATGCAGCCCGACGGGGTCGAATTGCAGGGTGCGCCAACAACGTTTTCTGCCGGGAAGAGACGTCCGATACTACGAGCGACGGCTTTCTTGCCCGACGGAGAGACAATACGTAGACGTATCTGTCTACCATCCCTTGCCTGTGACCGTTGCCACGACCAGCCCCCCGAAGAGGAGTTTGTTCTTCCTCGTAAGCGTCGCCTCTCGGCTGTTGGGGTCCACCACCTGACTCGTTCTCCTCTCCTCCCCCCCGGTGAAGCCCTGGAAATTCTCCTGTTGCATCCCCGATGCTGCTCCGATAGCGCCTTCCACCATCTCTGAGAACATGTTTGGCGGGAGGGCGGGCAGGGGGAGGGGGCGATAGCAGATGACCTCCATTGCGCCGGTAATACAACCGCGGTCACGTTTTTTTTGTTACTGCGTGGAGGAGAGAGGAGGGTGCGTTAGCAGATAAATTCGATTGCAATATCGTGAATGCAATTGTCACGTCGTTTTGGCCGTTGCTGCTGGTGACTTGGCAGGGTTGCATGCATATAGGTCAGAGGTCCCATTCTTGTCCAAACGTGCCGGGTACCAACTAGAATTGATGATATTCGAACCGACTGCTGTCGCCATGTTTCGAATCTCGCGGATGCTGATACAATCCGCCGGCAAGGCTCCCACTTTTCGCCGCCACTAAGTGCTTGTTACAGCTAGCTGGTACAAAGCGAAAAAGGATGGCCATCTCCCACGGAGGAGATCGTCTTGAGCACTTCGTTAACCTAAGTCAACACCAGGTGACTGACAGGCGTGCCACAAAATCAAGAGATCGCAAAGTCAGCTGGACAGTATCGTGCGTACAGCAGGTGAAAGGGACAATATCGACATTCGAGAACAATCTGCAACTGGGCACCCCAAAATCGAGGACAGTTTCCTTTAAGCTACAAACAACCTGACATGGCGTCAAGAAACGGGGGTACAGCGGCAACGCGCACTTCCGGGGCGCTTTCAGTGTTGTTATCACCACCTCTCATCTAAATGGCATCGAACAAACAACAAACTACGAAACTCCGTCGACCCCATGAAAAAACACAGCACCACGCCAAAACAATATGGAAGCGGTTTTCGGTTTCATGGCGGGGTGACAAAAAAAAATCAGCAAAAGGGAGGCACGTACCGCTGTCGTCATAACCGTCCCCGTCCACACTCATGGACTGCTGCTGCGGAATCCCCTGAACGGGCATCGCCGAAGCGACAACCACCCTCGAACCGTCCGCTCCCTCGATGCGCACGGGGGCCCCGCCAGATCTCCCTCTCGGACCACCCCCCGCCATCTGAAGCGGTCGGACCGCCGGCGTTCTCGGTGCCTGATAAATGAATTAGAGTTGGCGTTCGCGTCGTGGGTGGTGATGATGGTGTGAGGGAAGGTGTGCATCTGCACAAGTCGCTCGTTGTTGGGGTTTGCTGTGCCAGCCTCAATTGTGCTGGCGAATCAACCGCCAATAGCAAATAGCAGCGACATCGGATCTGTGGTACACGAGTACGTGACAACTGCTCTCGTCGCCGGCCAACAAGAGTGTTTGGTATTGACGGGCGCCGTCCGCCCCACCCCAACAATGCCACCCAGCCTTCAGACGTGCGCCCACAGGCTGCCGGAGGCCAAACCAAATAAGAGGGGTGTATCCTTCTCAATGAGCAGGCAGCACGTCGGCGCATGTCTTGCTGCACTTGTGTGGCCTTGTGGTGTGATGCAGCAGTACGCCGGACGGCGCCCGTGATACAGATGAGATTTCGTTGGCACATCAGCATGTCTTTGGTGTCGACACACCACTTGCTTTGCTATGGTCTCCCGTAGAATATCAGTGTACTAGGATGACTTTCCGGTTGCGTGGCGTTGCGGTGGGTTGGACGGCGCCAGTGAGGGCAGGTATTGTTGTTGTTGTCGTCACATTCAAAACCGTTCCGGTCTCTCGACTCAGTACTTTCTAATGTCCGTACTGGTCCAACTGACGCGGGCGCCTTCCGTGGTCACAAGCCAACTGCCCCCCATAGGGTTTGGAACGTTCCAACATGCACTGTTTTTCTTGTGCACACATATTTCGAGGACTATGTACAGGAGCAGTATTAATAGTTTTTTCCGCCACCGTCTTTTCCGTGTATGTTCCATCGCTCTGGGGTGTGTACCTCCCAACACGTGGGCAGTCACAATAACCTCTCGATAGTTGTTCTCGGGTCAGTTATCATGTAATACTGTCAATAGGCTCCAGCTGTAGTTACGCGCAGCAGGATCACATCATGAAGTACATTCCATCCGGAGGAAAGCAAGCGGCTGCTGTTTAGTAGCTGGTGCGCGTCGTGGGGTTTGCTATTGCTGTAGGTGGTGACATGCCGACCAAACCAGCAACAAGAATGCGGCGTGATTCTACTGCATCCGACATGAAAGTGTGTGGCAGCACGCAGTGCCACCAGCTCTCAATCGGTATAAACAGCAGTGCTGTTGTGCCCTGGGCGCAGTTGGCGACAA
The DNA here is from genome assembly GCA_902602495.3 of Ectocarpus sp. CCAP 1310/34. Taxonomy (NCBI): domain Eukaryota; class Phaeophyceae; order Ectocarpales; family Ectocarpaceae; genus Ectocarpus; species Ectocarpus sp. CCAP 1310/34. The sequence continues at coordinate 23,416 of CACKRE030005135.1, forward strand.
AAAGGCGTGTGTGTAGATGTACACCACGGACGGTGTAGACGCGGATACACGTATGTATCCATACACCAACAGGTCGTATGCATACAGCAATGCTACAACAGCGCGCTCGCACGAACGGGGGTATGTACGTGCTTCACCAGGTTCGTGTGTGTTAAACATTCCCCCTCTCAGGCAACACCTTCCGGCTCAGTTGGGCACAAGCAAAACAATGTGTGTACATAGAGCGTTGGACGCGCGTCGTGTGAAGCGTGTGTGACGGGAGAGCACTTGCTCCTTCCTACAGCAGTACACGCATGCATACATGTTATGCATAAGACTACGCGCACAAGACAACGTGCACGTTTGGTCTTTGTGACAACGCAAAAGTGCCCACCGCCCATTGAAATTGGTGAGGCACGCACATTCGGCGAGCTTACAAGAAAATCCAACAGAGATCAGACGAGGCATCGATTAGGCGTCGCAGCCAGCGCCAAACTACAATGAACACATGATCGATCCTCTTTGGGCCGTTGAGTTCAACTCGCTGTGGCAGCCACACACCAATCCTCCAACGATCCCCGGAGCTCAGACTTCCACACACCTTAGATCGAAGCCCACCCTTTGAAGGGCCCAAGACGAAGGCGCTGGCTGTGCTTCCACCGCTGGAAAGTGCCAGCGCCACCACGCCAACAGCAGCCTGTCGCCGCATCATGCCCCGAGCCATCGTCCGTCCTTCGTTGTGTGACCGCTGTGTAACACACACACGTGTACCGCGCACAAAGCTTTGCAAGTTGCGTCTCCTGCTGTCTCCGTGGTGCCACACCAGCTACCGAGCAATTCGACCACGACCACCTCGGCGTGACAGACCTCGAGTCTGCCTGGAAGCACAGATCAGCTCGACACGCGATCGACCCGAACGTGCGAGACAGAGATAACATAAGAGCGCGGGACGTAATCGACACCGACGACGTTGGGGGCACAGCAGATGGCAGTTAGGAAGGGGGGCTCGGGAACGATTTCAATCATGATGCAATGTGCGACAGAAACGCAGCGGCCAGAACTACATACTCCAAATACCTTCTCTCAGCAGCAGGAGGGGCCATAATGAAGATAGACTCGTACACTCACTTCGCCTGCCCGGCGTTCATGGACCATATCGAAGCCGAGAGCGGACACCCGATGGTATTCCGGGGCCTGTTCTCGTCCATCCCAGAGCTGTCGGATGTTGACATCCGAATCAGGCAAGTCGTATTGCTGCTCTTTAGTGCATGTATGTGCATGATACGTGTAGTCTACATGGGGAGTAGCGGACATGTGATCTATTGACGACCATGCAACACCACATCCAGTAAGCTGTCCAGGCCTTCTCCCGAAGTTTTATCTTAAGTGGTGGGTCCCGCGTATGCATGCTACGCTGGCATCTGCAACCTACTACTCGAGTATATACACGATGTGTGTCCTCGCGATCAGCACAGCAGGCTGGGTGTACAGCAGTGTCGGCGTGAGGAATACGGGATGTTCGTATGAAACCCAGGCTCGGATTTTGGACAAAAATGCCCGGAGAAATTGAGCATATCAGCCGGCGCTACATGAATCCCTACTTCTACAGTACATTGTTGATACGTGTAGCGGTTCCAGAGTCCACCAGCTACAATAGTCCTCCATGCAAATTCGGCACGCGAATGGCCGCCGTAAGAACTCGATGCTGCTTGCTCTGTCGATGGTACATCTTCTCTCGTTTTTCCAGGTATATGGACGAACACGGCATCGACGTCCACTGCCTCGTGCCGCTGCCATGGCTGGAGTGCGAGCCCAGACTGCACGCCGACGAGACCAAGGCGCTCGAGGTACGCAGGTTTCTGACAGTTTCGTGTTTTTTTGTTGCTGCGGCATCGTGACCATTGTCTCATACCGTGACGCTCTCCTTGTCCATCCCCCCGTGCACACCGAGCGAGCCTGAGAGAGCGCAGGGGAACTCCGAGGCTTTTGGGAACATTGGCCGAGCAGGCTGCGCCCATAATATCGGCTGTTGAAATCCACAAGTAGGTGCGACATCGAACCAATGGGCAGGAGGTGTTGCCTCGTCCTCGGAAGTAGTTCACGCTCTGTAAAATCTCCGGCTACACACCATTCGGTTTCGGGCCCGACGTGCGCCGTTGTTTTTGTTTGCACGGCGTGTGCCGCGCCGACGACATGTCGCGCACGCCTCTCCCAACGACAGGCTTGCAGGATCGCCAATGACGAGATGGCGCGAGTGGTCGCCCGGTTCCCCGACCGTTTGATCGGCGTCGCTCTCATCCCCACCACAACGGAACAGGTAGGTACAGTATGTGTGTCGCGTTTGATCTCGCTTACGCATACCACACAGCACCTCGTTTGCGCGGCATAATCGCACATAGCAATAGCGCCGAAGAGGTGTTGTTGCGTGTGCCATGTTTCTGAGGCTGTGAGCCGAGGTGGCCGGTGGAGAGGGGTGGCACACACACCGACGCCGTACTGTACCGTAGAGCTAAGGCGGTTGCGCTCGCGGTGATAACGGTGGCCTGCGGCAGTCTTCATCCAGACCGTGGCGTAATGATGGGAAATGATAGTCGCACGCCGGTTGTTGCTTTTCTCCGTACCACCGCCTGCCACATCTCGCGCCGCAACACGAAGATTTCTGTGCTGCAAAACGTGCATGATGTCGACAGTCCCGCCCGAGCATCGTGCTCACGAGCAATCGGTCTGCGTCGCCGCCTTTTCCCTTGCCGAGTGTGCACCAGGCCATGATTCAGGAGACCACTCGTGCGGTGAAGGAGCTCGGCATGGCGGGTGTGGCCCTGTTCGTGGGTCCGACGGCGAAACCCCCAGACATGACCTGCTTCGAGGGGTTGTACCGGACGTGCGAGGAGCTCGGGGCTGTCGTGTGGATGCACCCGTGCAGACCTCAGTCCTACGCCGACTACGACGCGTATAAGGTGCTTTGCTCGCTCGCTTGATGGCCTGTTGGGTCGAACACCCCTTCTACTTGCGCTTCTCCTTGCGCGTGCTGCTGAAGCAAGTTTCGGTGGGGTATGCGCGCGCTTCACCTGATAGCATGCCGCCTTGCTCCCAAGGCCTGGCTACGCGCGCTTGATTGTGACAACGCGGAAGGTTCACTGTAGCTGACATTGTACACACGGCAACAACGCCAATCCGCCTCAGGCTGTTCTGCCGTGCCACCTGCTGACAGGGGGAGGGCAGCAAGCACCAAATCTGGAATACTTTCGGCTGGATTTACGATACGTCAGTGGCCATGGTGCACATTGCGTTGGCGGGAGTGTTCAGGAGATATCCAGGTGTGATTCCTGGATCGAAATAGGCCAAGTAGAGTTGGAATGCCATGGTATTTGCGCCATGTTTTCTGGTAAACGAGGCGTGAAATGGATTGGGTAAGCCGTACGACGCCTTCTGAATCGCTGCGCCGGGTGTCTACAATAGAGTGCAAGTATCTGCTCTATTCATAACAGCGCGCCTCCCGGGTATTTTTTATGAAGAATCGCTTTTTGCCGCTGTTGGTCGCCTGTTTCTCCAGCCCTGTTAGCTAGTCGTCTCGTCCGGACCTACCATGTTGTTATTCTTTCCTCGCAGGCCTCAAGGTAGTCACCCATCACCACGGCGCCATGGTGCCCTTCTTCACGGCACGGTTCGACACGCAGCGAAGAAATTTCCAAGAAGGTGCGGGGTTGGCTCTTGCTCTCTGGGGCAAGCCACCGTCTGCGGAGAAGTTTTCGACAGACACGGCTGCGTTTGCATTTGGTGACGGTATGTTTGTTGGTAGGCGCTGTATACACGGTGATCGCTTCGAGGACGCCGCTCTTTGTTTGCCCCCTTGCAGTCGAAGGAGACGACCTCTTAGAAGACCTCCGACTTTTCTACTGCGACACTGCGACCTTTGGTGAAAGTGCGGCCAACATCCAGCAGGTGCGTGTTGTTTTGTGTTTTTTTCATTTCAAATCAGCGCTCACAGCACTTGTGCTGTCTGCTCCATCCCGTGGTCACGAAGAAGGGTTCCTCTCCCTGAGGTCCCCGACCCACCCCTCCTGCGGTACTTTGCCTTTGATTTTGATGCGAGGAAAGTGCAGCACTCTCTTCCCACCTTGTACGCACGAACTACTAGCGCTCTCCACGCAGGCCATAGACGGAAGAGTGAGCAAACTCGCTTTGCAAGAATACCTCGCATACGCCCAGATTCAAAATTCCTGACCCTGGCCTCTAGAAGGTTTTCGAGGATCGAGGATACCAACAAGACTACCGGGTTGCCTAGGGTTCATACCAGCACAGTTGACGGCGTACTACGGTTGTAAACGCGGGTATCGCAGAGGGCAACAATAAAAAGTTCTCAGGAAAAATATCTATGATAGTGCGTGCGTCGGGTGACGGTGTGGCTGTCGACTTTGCGGCCGGCGGCAGCCTAGAAAAGAGAGGACTTTTCTGTGGAATAGGCCGGTTTTGAAGGCGAAGCTCTTGTCAGTTTGGTAGTGGGTAATTCGACCCCTGGTAGCCACAATGCTGGGTTCCAGTTGATGCTTGTTTTGATGGACTGGTGTGCATTTCAAGGACGTAGACCACAGCGCTTGCCGCCGGGCTTTCAGTGGATAGCAACATCTTCACTCGGCGGCTTCTGCAAATGGGTGCGACGAAAATGGACTTATCAAGCTCCACCCCTCTCCGCTCGTGACCTTGCTTTGAATTTTGTAGCCGCGTTATTCTGCCGGGATATCTCAAGCATTCTCTAAGTCCCACCTGCGACGACGTTATCCAAGGCATGTTTTTTTTTGCGGTCGATTTGGTCGGTCTCCGATCTGCCCTCACATCGGAGAGATAATTCAAACTCTACTATGCTTCACTGTCACAGGCTATCGACTTTTTTGGCAAGTCGCAAGTGTTGTTCGGGACCGACACGCCCATGGACATGGGGACGAGGGGTATGTTCACGAGGACAACCATCGCTTCCGTCGAGGCGCTAGGTGCCGCACCGGAGGACAAGGAGTCTTTTTACGCGGGGTGAGCTCCGCGTACGACCTCGTGTGTGACGGGGAATGTTGGTAGAGAATGCTCACCGAGGTTTTGTCTACTTTGCTTCACTTTTTAGAAGTGGATAGTGTGCTTGTGCCACTTGGTTCACGACTGCTGTTGGTTCCATTACCTACCGACATCGGGGGCCTCACAGCAGTAGGGCACCTATCCCATGGCTGGCACAACAGCAATGTAGCTTTTTTTTGAAAATGAACGCACTATCATTGAAGGAGTAGCGATCCAAGGCGGGACTCATGGTCTTGCTCAACACCAAGCTATTGTGAAGTGATATGGAAGTAGAAGCGAGCTATGTACGGTAGGACGAGAATCCAGGTTTGACTTACGTCACTGTTGTACCCTCTTTCTTGTGTTCTTGCTCAGGAATGTCTTGGATATGCTCGGAGAGCGCTTCGCCGGCATTGCCGGAGCTGGAGGAGCCGCCGCTGCTCGACCTAAAGCAGATAGTACTCGCATAGCTGCAAGCTTGTAGATAACAATCGTGGGGGTTGCTGACACCAGTTTCGAATTGTTTTAGAGAATCACTAGTCTTCGTCCTAATGTGATGTGCTCCACTCATTTCGATCTGTGATGTGCTCCACACATTTCGATCTCGGAGAAGTCCGGCCTTTCGCCACCACCAATCGGCGTGGTCTCCTGAGCTGTGTCTTTCAGCGGTGCATCAGCACCAACTCTTGTTGGATGTTCGTGTTCCAACAGATTGAGAGTACGGATTTCATCGCTTTCGGATGTGAATATTTTTCCTCTCGATAGGATCGTGAGGTGGGTAGTCCATGTCACGGTGCAATGTGGGTGCGTTGCGTACGACAGAGAAAGAGAGGGAGTGATTGCCTAGATTGTGGAAGTAGGCGAAACGCTCCCGGGTACCGACCGCAGGAACGCATCGAAATTCTCCCTTTTGGGAAAGATCGTCCTTTCCTCTACGATGGGCGAGGTTGCATGCATGCATCGTCTAGTCAAGCCGTAATCACCTGCTAAATTTACTCCATTTACGTGTAGCAGCAGGGTGTGGTTCACTCTCTGGCGGGAGCGAACAATTTGGAATTCAGACATTGATTTTGGTGGATAGTGTTCTAATCGTTGTGAGCACAGCAGTGAGAGAGAAAAGGGACTGCTGCAGAACCTTTATCTCTTGAAATAATTGAGACACGCAGTTCATGGGCGAGAAGGTGGAACGAAAAAGTACCGGTGTGGTCGTACATTTTCCCATACTGCTGTGGAGTTTGTGACCCCCGGCTGATGCGCGTCGAAAAAATAAATTCCACACAGCAGTAAATCTCACACCGGACTAGCAGTACAGGGGACGAACAAACACAAACGCGCGTAGTGTCTTGCAAGCAGCGTAGGGTCACCCAGCGTGCCGCCCTGCAAAGCATCCTCGTCGATATGCACAAGTTATCACTACAAGCAAGGTGTGTGATATAAAGTGATGATGTCCTACGTCGTGGATTCGCCTGCAGGATTCGGGTCTCCGCAGAATGAAGAGTGGGGGGCGGCGGGTATCAGTTTATCCTGTTCACGGACCATCGCGCTCGGTGCGGTGCGCTTGGTGCTTGAGCACCTAGTGCCACGAGCGGCGTTGCAGGGTCATCGTGTGTGTGCGTGAGCTGCCACACAGATCTCACAGGGGAAACGGGGGAGCATCATGCGTCTGAGTGAGTTTCTTTCGGTGTTGAATCTTGCTGCAGTTGCACAAGGCGGCCGTGGGACGGTTGGATGGGGTTCAAAATCAGCGGCTGTTATGAGCGATCGACGCGTGTTCAATGACCGGCATCGCCAGCACCAGTCTCGCAGCGCTGTTGCCTTCTTTGGACGCCGTCCTAGGACTACCACACCGAGAGTGACTGGGAGCTCGGAGGCGGAATCAGCTGTCGACGCACTATCCGATGCATCAGGAGCAGGTGTCAAGGTAGTACGCGGTTTGCCGACAGCAGCGGACACTTCAGCTGCTGATTCTGCAGGCGATTCAGCCGCAGCCCCAAGGTACGCGTACCCAGCATGCGTCCACCACAGCTGTTGCATGGTCGTCCTCACCAACCCATCTACTGCTGTAGTGCATGTTGCGGTTTTTTGGGCCTGCTTTGGATTTGTAGACCTTTCTGTGCAGTTGGTGTGCTGAAGGTGCAGTCGACATGTCCGTTGTTAGACTCCCCACATGAGGCTTTCGGCGGCCCGTCTCATCGTCGCATCCAGCTTCAGTTGTGTACACATTTACTACAACAACTGTATACACATTCTATGTGAAGATGTGAAACCTTCGAGCTTCGGCATGCCGTCAGCTTTCGCCGTTCTGTGAAAACACCTTCGTCCGGACGCACTGCCCATCGCTCTCCATGCGTAAGTTAACCCATATGCATAGCAAACCAGCCTTTTAGCGTTCACAAATAAAATCGAAGTCACACTCCCAGGGCACTCGTACAGAAAATGGTTGGGTTGACGTTTGGATGCTTGCAGCAGTACTCTACCTGCATTGGTGCTAACCAGTGTGCCGTGGCTTGGTGTCATGTGCGTGGCGCTCTGTATGACCCCGGACAGAAAATCTTTAGTCAACACCTGGCAAGAAAGCTGTGCGATGTACCATGTAAGAAGCTGCGAGCAACGGGCCGTTACTTCAACGGGACGACAGGGCCGCAACGGCTGCACAGCAGTTGATTGGAATAACCTAGAGAGCATCTAGACGGAGGTCGCGACGTCCGCTGCGGCCGTACGCGGTCCAAGCTTCTACCGCTGTTTCTACCACCAATGCATCGCCGTTATCGTCTCATTGGTGATTGTGTATCACCCCCCTTATTTCCACATGTGTTTCCGACGTTTGTTTTCGCCCCGACCACAACGACGCCCAGAGTGAGCGCCGCGCAGGGGATTGTCAACACATTCCGAGACTTTTGGGGTCACGCAAGAGACGGGACGTTTGCCTTGTGGGGGAATTTCAAGGCAAGAAGACATGTTCCTTCACCTTGTGCATGGTTTCCTTCCGCATACTGATGGAAAAAATAAAAAAAAACACTTGAAACTTGTTGTGGATTGTTCGAAGAAAGAATCAACTGTATACATGCAAGCGAGTTGGCATATCGCTTTTCACGTCACCTGTGCCGCGAATCCAGCCCGTTGTGCTTGAAACGAAGTAGAGTTGTATGCATGTGATCGATAAATTGCACCTCTTGCGGTCTTGATGACATCACCTTCTTGTGTACCTCAGGACCAAGTCCGTCCTGTCCGTCGCTTTCGCGGGGACGCGTTTGTTTGCTTGCGATAAGTAAAGCCGAGTCTGGGTTGTGTTTCGATCGATAGATGCACATGGTCGAGCTTTTCTGTGTCCGTATCTCGTGTCTTCCAGCATGACCCGCAATTGATTCCAAGACCGGCATCATCTGAGACGGCGGGAATTCAACACGACCTTCCCTAGTGATCGTATTGGTAGGCAATGTGTTCTGTCCGCTGCACGGTTTCCCTGAGTTTGACCCCGACGTTGTCTCTTAACGCTCGTCCGCGCTAAATATTGTGGTCATCGTTTCTTAAATTTGGTTTGCAGACTAGCCAAGATATCAGGAAGCGGGTGAAGGCTGGGCATGTAATGACCTATGCGGAGCACGCACACCTGGAGCGTGGCGCTATTGTGAGTTCTGTCTGGTTCTTGGCCGGACGTGCGATAGTGCAGAGAGTTGTTCTCCATAGTCTGCATGCCCCCCCCCAATCTCTTCACGCTGGGGACACTTCGCTGAAGTGGTGCCATATGGCCACTTGCGCTTGTTGAAGGCCCCGTCGGGCCTAGAATACGTTGGCTCTGTGTGGGGTTGTATATCTCTCTCCGGTATTCCACGATCTTGTTCCTAGCCCCCCCCCCCATAATTCCTTCCGCATGCTGTCATTACTGCTACTATGCTGTACGCTCCTCGCGGAACTATCACGTCAACAGGACCGCAGAAAACTGCTGCAGTACCTTATCGCCTACGCGGTATCGCCGAAGAACTTCGTGTACGTTGTCTGGTACGTCCCGGGGCTCCTTCCCTCGACGTTCGTGAAACCTCATACCGTCCGCTCCAAATACCACAGGTAAGCATGTATCGTACCGTTTTTCGAACCTTAATTTTCTCCTTATCGCTTCTCGATGGCGAATTACATTTTTGCACCAAACTTGTGGTACACGGCGTGGCCGCAGTACGGCCTGCTGTTGTTTGGCTTTTTGGGGTGAAAAAGTTGCGTGAGGGTCGTAGTGCGCGAGCCTGTTTGAGAGAGCGACTTGTTGGCGATTTCCCTGCAGAACAGAACGATATCTGAACGTACTGCTAGGACTCACGCGTACCATGCATGTGGTGAGTGTTGTCGTCGCCCTCTCGGCCACGTTTCCAGAACTCGCTTCCTGACTTCTACTTGACTTGCTTCGCCACCCTTCCCCGTCTTTTTCGAGGGTATTTTCACTGAACTCGTGTCGTCTGCGTGTACTTCTTTGCGTTGTGTTATGTGTGCTGTTCTCGACTAGACTCGCCCTCGAGCGTGCGTCGGCCACGTGGGATGCTGTCACGGGGCTGGAGTTCCGGCTCCTGAAAGCGGAGGAGGGGTTCAAGGGAAAGCGTAGAGAAGAGGGGTCACGCCAGTCCAAGAAAATGGAGAAGCTGGAAAGGCAGAGAGAAATGGTGCTCGATGTGCTCGAGGCCGAGAGCAAGAGGTGAGTCCGTCAGACGTCGGAGCATGCTTTGTTGTCTGGGCGCCTTGTGGTGTATGTTCTGGTGGGAGGTTGGGAGGCGTGATGCTGAGGGTGTTGAGGAGGATTTTTCTTGCCAATTCGGTGCGTTTCATGATGGTAGATTTGTTGTGCTGGGCTCTTGCGGTGAAGTGTAGCCCGGAGCCTGTTATCGATGAACTCTGCGGAGTCCGAGGGAGGCTTGTCGAGTGTGGGTGTGTCCCCTTCACCCGCGAGGTCTCGAGCACGATCACCGTACTGAATGCCACAATCAGATCGGAAAACCGCTTCCATTTCGCCAGCGCGGTTGCTCCTGGCGCATGCTGGACTTCGCGCAGCGATGGTTTGCTTTTCCCTTTTCCTCTTTTGGGATACTTGCGCTCACAACTTCCTCGAAGAAACGCTGAGGTTCCAATTGAAGGCAGTCCCTCGTGATCTGGGGACAGCAGGCCTTCCCTCTCCTAACCTTACCTGTTTCGTGTCGTGTCGCCAACAACAGGCAAGTATTCGAACGGTTCCAGGACCACATGGTAGTCCCTGCCCCCGCCTCTCCAGACCCAGAGAATGCCGCCGCAAGCAACAACAAGATCACCAAGAAGAGCAAGAAGCCAAAGTCCCAGAAGCTCAAGCTTCCCTCGGCTAGCAAGGGGGTCCCTAACACGTACATCAAGGCGCTCGGCAAGGGCACGGGGCTGTCGGGGTGGTGGCACATCTCGCCTGGGTTCTACGTGCGGTACTGCCTCAGCGAGAGGTTGAGAGACCTGGGCAGGATGGACGATGTCCTGAGAACAGTCTCGCTGGAATCGCTCAGCGACAGTGATCTGAGAGAGGCCTGCGACGCTAGGGCTATCAACGTGGGGAACCGGCTCGGGGGGGACCGTGAACCGCAAGACCTGCGGAAGTCGCTCGGGGAGTGGCTTGACCTTACCTCGCCTGAGGTCGCCGCTGGGAGCAAGCTTGGCCCTGACACGGTCTTCCTGCCGGATCGAGCTAGGTTGTTGGGTCTGGGGCTCAACTGTTTGGAGAGCGCGCGGCAAGGGAGGACGGCAGAGTTGCCGAGAAAGGCGCTCGCAGTCGTTGGAAAGGGGGGTGCGATTCCATGAAGCCTTTGCCTCGTAGCCTGTTATTCTGAACAGGTTCCTAGTTCTTGCGTCATTATTTTCGATGGCGTTTCTTTCTTTTTCCTTGAGTAGTTGGCTTTTTTTTTTTTTGCGTATTTTGGTTGTATGGTTTGCTGGCGTGCATGCGTTAGACCACATGTGGGTCTGGGGATGGGTGAAAACCTGTAGACGGCGAGTTCGATTTTTATTTTTGAAAAGTGTTCTCACTACAAGCACATGGTAGTTTGATGTGAGCTGCTGCGAGAAACGTAACGTTCGGACACGCGCGCACACGTGACATCTTTGAACTATGAACTATTTTTCTGATCATCCGAAAACAAGCAGACGCGCATCTATCACGACATGTATGGAAAATGTCGTGTGCTTTCGCTCGAATACGCGGGCTTACTTTCCTCAACAAAAGAGGCGTCATTACTTGTGTTTTTCCTATTGCCAATCTCCAACACATCATCCTTAACACGTGGCCTCAAGTCGTTGATGTTCCTCTCCCACGGGGATTTCTCAGCGTGGCAAAGTTGATGGGAACCCTCCCCCTTGCCGACAAAACACCGCAACAAGCGCGACTCGGTTGGCCTGCACTTATTCCGCTCTCGAAACTGTCTTGACGTTTCCAACTGTACAGATATCGGGAGCCTTCGGGCGAGATCCGCCATGTCCCTGGTCCACCGTATCTGTCACTTCATTACACTGGCTGTAAAGAAGTCTACCGAGCCGTCCTTTGCGTACATTCCCACAAATGGACTTTGTTTTCACATATTTATCGCACATCCCAATGTTGCCAACGGAAACGGGTTGAAGTGCCGAAGGGAAGCGGGGGTATCACAGCTGCACACACCAACCTCGGGCGAATTGAATGTGTAAATTTCTTTACCTAGCGATGCGTGGAGACGATGGGAGACGACGGGGGGAGGGCAGCGCGTGTGGGAAAGGTGGAGGAGGGTGCTGAAGGCTGGAGGAGACATCCGCGGAGCCCCCTCTCGTCCTCGCGGCGTTCCTCGTGCTCGTGAGCTCCGCTCAGAGTGTCTCCTGTGCCGTTGTTCCTCACCGTTTCACCCTTTCTTTCTCCGGGTGGATGATCTACGAAGTGGCAGCTGCTTGGTTTTGGATTCGGTGTGGTTACGAGGAAGCGAGGAACGGTTCTCGACACGCACAAAAAAATCGCACTGCTGCGGGCTGCAGTTTGAAATTTGAAACAGCGCGCAAGAGCGACGCCAGTTTGAAAACGCGCACCCATCAAGGAGAGAGAAGGAGAGGATGGGGCGTCTCATACGAATCGAGGCGGAGAACTTCAAGTCCTATGCCGGGACTCAGATCATCGGCCCTTTCAAGGACTTCACCGCGGTGATAGGGCCCAATGGTGCCGGAAAATCCAACCTCATGGATGCCATCAGGTATGCATATGATACGGCGAAGAGGGCGGTCTGTTGGCACGGCATGGCAGCATGCTGTCACCAGCAGTTTTGGCATCGGGGCAAGGCACCGCCTCGTTGGCATTGCGATGCTTTGATGGGGGTGTCCTTCAACTGCTTCGCTGCGCAGTCGTTATTGTTGGCGAGTTTTCTCCTCATCCCACAGAGAAGGAGAGCTGCGTTGTGTCTCTAAGCTACTTCACCGTTACTGCTGTGGATTATTCAGCAGTCGTGACATGAGACTCACGACAACACCCCCCCATGTTGTTTGTAGACACAGCAGACTGAGAGCAGGGCCTTCCTACAGTAGGGTAAGAGCATGCCTCTCCAGAGATTGGCGAAGTCACGCCTCTGACCCTTACCCGCTGTTTTGCGCAATAGTTGTGATATCATTAATATGAGGAGAAACGAATATTCACACAGAAAGACTACCCGTTCGAGGTATAACTACACTCGAAGGGGATGTGTTGAAGTCTTTACAGTGAGTAGAGGAAAACCAGCTGGGTACTTGACTTATTTCGAGTTTGTTTAAGCCTATACACTGATGATTTATATCAGTGATACCAGTTGGTGCTTAGCACAAAAACATCTGCGTAGGTACATTTACATGTGGCCTGCACAGGGAACACGGCGCAATATGTCATGTTGACAGTAGTTGCTGGTTTAATTTAGAAAAATACATATATTAGGAAAAACAAATATGCACACAGAAAGACTACCCGTTAAACACATAAAAGCTCCCTGTTCGAGCGAAAATCATAGTCGTTCCAGGAGGGCTTTTTACAGCAGTATTTAGGTAAAACAAGTATACGTGCAGAAAGGCTACAGCAGTATGCAATAACCGACATACGTTAGTTTATCTATTTACTACAAAGTACTGTTTATTACAGCAGTAGTTGTTGTACCTATTTGAAAAAACAAATATACACTAGTCTAATTATTTATTTTATTTTATTTTATTTGTTTCTGATTATATTTTGTTTTCTTGTATTTTATCGCTCTGCTGACCCTTGGGGTCCATTTTATTTTGGTATACCTTTTCTAGGTACGTTAGCCTGTGACCACGGAAATTGGCCGAGTCAAGTGATGGATTAGTACGGAGAGATTGAGACAGAAGGAGGTACTGGTTAGGTAATATTGTCGAGAAGCGCCTACGCGACTCAGAAAGTCGTTTCAAATGCTCTGTCGAAACGCTGTCTTCTCCTCCGCTCTGTCGCCTTTCCCCATCACGCGTCCAAATATAGCGTGTTTATTTCCGCCGTCCGGTTTTATCGCCTCGCATCTGCCCCCCACAATTGCGCTTCAGCGTGGTTCTACGCATGCAGTGTCACGTGAATATCCTCCTCCGTCCCTCGATCTCTCTCGAAAAGGGTGTTGTACTGCTATCATAGGGTCAGTGATCCCAGCACGCCCATGCTTCGCTGGCGAGCAGACCACCGAGAGCTCCCCTTCTCCTCGCGGCGTGCACTCACTCTCAAAACGAACGGAGGGGAGGGCTTGGTGGTGTCACCCCAACGATTGTGCCCGGGAACAACGTGTAACCCCCCCCCTCCTCCTCCGCCCCCCCGGTGTTTGCCATCGGGGTTGGGTTTTCGTCGCTTGGCAACGACGTTGTAAAACAAGCCGCCCCCCCCGGTGTTTGCCATCGGGGTTGGGTTTTCGTCGCTTGGCAACGACGTTGTAAAACAAGCCGCCCCCCCCGGTGTTTGCCATCGGGGTTGGGTTTTCGTCGCTTGGCAACGACGTTGTAAAACAAGCCGCCCCCCCCGGTGTTTGCCATCGGGGTTGGGTTTTCGTCGCTTGGCAACGACGTTGTAAAACAAGCCAATTCACTTCGTGAACTCGGCAACCAGGTTACCGTTTTTTTTTTTTACCTCCGTTTTTTTTTTTGGCGGTAACCATAATGGTGGTCGAGTAGATCATGTTGTGCGGGGTGGAGAACCCTCACTCCGCGCAAGGGGGATGATCGCACCACGTTGTGTTAAAATGGTCAAGCACCCTCGAGGCAGTTACACAGTGCTTACAACTGTCTCTGGAAGTGAAAGCACCAGAAAATAAATTAAGTCATACGCAGCTGTCATCCGTACGCAAGGAAGTAAGCACAAGATGCCGAACACCCTTAGCAGGATGCAGCGCACCCTTCATGCGACTCGCCGAATATCTCACGGCGCTTCGCGCTTGGTGATGTGAGAGCCTGGTCCGGTGAGAACCCGGCGTGCTCCGTCCCGGCTTTGTAGGGATGCGAGGTCGATGGTCTAATGACTACGGCATGCACGACTACGAGTACACCTCCCCAGAAGATATCTGTTGCTTGTGCCGAGTTAGAAGCACAGAATCTAAGGAAAACATCCAAGGATATGGAGGGTCTAGAAGTGTACGGAATGTTGAAGGAAGGAATATGGTTCAAGGACTACCTACATGGACCAATGGATGCAGGAACAAAGCTCAAGGTCAAATTCAGGACCGGGGACATAGGCCTTCGAGAACGTCGACGAAGTCATAGGACGGTAGACGACTAAGACGACGAGTTCAAATGTGATTGCGGCTTCGAATGCCAAGACCGTGTTCATGTAGTCGCGGAATGTCCGTTGTACAAGAAGGAGAGGAAAGTGTACGTGACTGAGCTGGGAAAAAAAAATACGACGTACAGGGAGATGTTTGAGGCATGGAGTAGAGAGGAAAGGACGGTAGCTGTACTGGAGCATTGGAGGTGAGTTGAAACGGCGGGAAGGGATATCGTTAGGATAGACAGACTAGGGAAGACATTTTTGAGCCACATTTGGCAAAGTAGAAAGGAACGATTGACCATCGGTGATCGGTCCTGTGGGAACAATGCTCCGTCCTCTCGAGGACGCGTGTTCANGTCCGTTGTCTTCGCCCATGCTGCCACCGCCGGTTGTGTATCGGGCAGCTTCGTCCTTGGCGTGCAGTCAAAGCACCTGCGGTCGACCAAGCTCAGCGACCTCGTTTTCCGGGCCGACGGCGCGGTGCCTTCGTCTCGCCGTGCGATGGTCAAGGTACGCCAGTCAGTCAATCGGTTAGCCACTCAGTCGTCCAGTTCGGCAAGCATCCACCTGCTCTGAGTCGCGTTGTTTGATGGTCGAGCTACGAAGGGACAATCAGAATCTGGTTGGTTGGTCAATCGGTCAACGTGTCCGACGCATGCAAGACCATCAAACACACACAAACACACATAGATCACATGGCCGGTACAAGCATGTTGCGTTTTGAACCGCACAGACTGGTGTCTTTTCATTGGTCTGAGGGTTTGCGCGATCGATGCTAATGCTAAAGACGCACTCTGCCGCCCCGGTCTTGCCTCACGCAACCGACCGTGTCGTGTGAAGGTGGTGTATATGGTGGGTGAAGGCGAGGAGGTGGGAGGGCAGGAGGCCGGGGACGAGGTCCACTTCAGCAGGGTCATCAGCGCGGGGGGAGCGTCTTCCTACCGCTTGAACGACAAAGAGGCATGTACCTCTTTCATCCTGTCGCGTGATGATGTCTCGTGTCAAACCGTTGACCCTGGGGTGGTAGATGTGTGGTATGGCCCGCAAGATGCGATGAACTTTGGTACAGCAGTTGGCGAGTGTGTTTTCAAACCCGTGCTACGCTGCAGTTCGGTTTTTTGTTGTGATACCGACGCCCTCGCCGCAACCGTGGTGGTAAGAAACCATGTTGGCATGTGAAAAACATCGACCCTAGTACCACCACCACCAACGAAAAACACCCAGGAAGAAAACGATAACGACTAACGAAAGAACAGCAACAGCAGCAACAACAACAACAGCAGCAGCAACAACATTATCAACACCAGCACCAACAATGTTGCCCGCAGGTGACCTGGGAAAGCTACGAGAAGCGACTGAGGAGCATCGGGGTTCTGGTCAAGGCCCGCAACTTTCTCGTCTTCCAGGGAGACGTGGAGTCCATCGCCTCAAAGTCCCCCAAGGAGCTCACGCAGCTGTTCGAGCAGATCAGCGGCTCAGATGAGTCCAAGTGAGATATATTAGCTATTATTGCCACGTTTGGATGCCGTTAACTTGTTGCAAAGAGATTCGGTTCCTGTTCATTGTGGAACTGCTGTCTCCCTTTGGGGTACCGATGTCGTTCTTTGGCAACAGGGGGCGGTCATAGGCCACCTTTTTGGGGGCGATGCACTTGAAAACATCTGTGGCATTTGTTGCGGTTGGGTTGGAACACATTCCCTCACTTCCTTTTTTTGTTTTTGCCTCATTCTTCGCATTATCGACATGTCGACCAACGGTATTCTCCACACCTCGCGCCGGCACATCTTGTGCTTAATGCTAAGCCGTTCGAGCGCATACACACTTGGTTCCCGTGGGCGTTATTGTGTCTGCTGTCCACAGGGCTGAGTACGAGGAGCTAAAGGCTGCGAAGGAGAAGGCGGAGGAGGACACCATCTTCAGCTTCAAAAGGAAGAAGGGCTGCCAGGCGGAGCGAAAGCAGGCAAGGGGTTAGCCATGTATCCCATGTAGTCTACGGCAGTAGTGCACCACAGCTCGTGGCGAGACATTTGCAGCAGTGGACACCTGCTGCGAAAGGTTAGAAAGCGAACCCCAGCAGCGCACAAGCCACTCTGCGCTGGTACTTGCTGCGTAAGTCACCATGGCGGCAGTTACGGTAAGAATCCTGCAGCAGCAGCAGCAGCAGCAGCAGGAGCAGGAGCAAATACAGGATCGGCAAGAGAAAACACCCGCAGGGCTAGATGCTGGATACCGTTCGTGGCGGTAGGTGTACAGCAGCGAAATAAGCTGGGAAGTAGCCATCGACGTGCTGCAGTCAAGATCTGACGAACTGCTCGCCTCTCGTTCTTTCGGGTATTGTCGCGCCGTACTCTCTGCCTGCATGTGCTTTCGCGAGCAGCACCAAGTGGTGGTGGAGTTTAAAGATTTCGTGGGGGCTGTAGCGATGCGTCGTTTTGCCTGGTGTCCTTTTTGCCGAGAAGTCGTGATTATTTGTCACTGTTTCGTGTCACAGGTGAAGGAGCAGAAGGAGGAAGCGGAGAGGTTCCAGAAGAAGCTGAAGGAGATGGAGGACCTAAAGATCGAGAGCTTCCTTGTCCAGCTGTTTCACATCAACAAGGCAAGAGAGATTTCCCACAACTGCGTTGGGAGGGTATCCACAAAGATAGGAACAGGGCGGGAGGGGCACCCGAGTATCGTTTATGAGGAGGAAGAGAGGAAAATGAACAGAAACATGTGGGAAATGTGAAAAAGGTGAGTCTGTCTGCACCAACATATCGCACCCTGTATTTCTCATATATCAATCGTCCTCTTCGTCAGATGAAGATTCGCTGTTGATAGTAGGATGCAGAAAACCAATGACATATGTACTGGCTTTTTCAAAAGGTGTTCATCCATGGTATGGGTTGTCCACTGGTCTCATCAGCAAATCGTGCCTGTTAGAATGGAATGGTTTGTGCAATGGTATCTGGACTTGTCGTGTCTTGTTTCAGGATGTCGACGAGCGAGAGGAAGACATCAAGCTGATGAGGGAAGAGCTAGAGGAAGCGCAGGAGCGGGAGAACGCGGCGGACGTTATTCTCAAGGTGAGGCAAGATATGATACGTAATAACATGTGTGCGTGCAGTTGGGCGGTGTCAGTGTTGCGTTCTGAGACGGGAGAGTGGGCCGAGAGACAATAAGAGAGAGGTATAGAACGAGAGCAACAAATAGAGAAATATCGTAACCGCAACAATTAGTCATTGCAACACATGCGCTTTTTCAAATGAGAGCTGCGCAGTTCACACATTATTGTATGTCGGAGGAGAAGCCCTTCCGACCGATACACTAGTTATCACATACCGTTTAATGGCAGTTTCACCGATGATGCTGTGCAGTACACTGCAGTGAAAGGAGGAATTTTGCCTAGTGCGAAACCCCAAGAGTGTTCTTGCCTATGGCACGATCTTGTGCGATGCAGCTCGTTCCGCACAGAGAAAAGATTGCATATAGAGAAGTCGTCAACCAACCTTAACCAAGGACTGCTAACCCCAAGCACGTGGTGCCCGTCTGCAAGCAAGTGCTCGCCTCGCCTCGTAAGAAGGAGTTGCAGAAATGAAGCCATAGTAAACAAAATCGATCGAGAAGTGTGCATGGCATGTACATTTGTGCGTGTCCCGAGGAGGTGAAGAGAATTATCCAAAACCAAAACACGTTGATCTATTAAAGCGGATATTATGCATGTACATCTACGCGGGTCCCGACGGGTTGCAGCATGGAGCCAGACAAAAGCAGTTTGATCTAGAAGTGTGTACGTGTCCCGATCCTCGCAGAGCAAGAAGAAGGAAATGGCGAGGCTGAACCGCGAGCTGCAGAAGGCACAGGCGGAGCTGAACCGGCAGAAGCGTCTCCGTGACGACATGGGCCCCCAGCACATCAAGATCAAGGAGGGCATCAGCACGCTCAAGCGGCAGGTAGGTACTCTCGCTCGCCACGCCCAATTGGTCGGTGTTGGTTGCGTTACATGCACACCGCACCCGCCCGCACTTGAACAAAACTGTTTTTTCGCCCGTTGCTACAGAGTAGTTCCTTGGCTTGCCCAGCACCGAATGCAGTATGTTTAACTTGGTTGAGGTGGCGGAGAAGCTCCCCCGAGTCCCCTTGTGATTTTTGGCGGTGCTCGTATGATACGGTATTGCTGGGGTGTTTACTCCCCCTGCGAGTCAGATCCACGCGCTCCAGTGTCCCCCTCGAGGTTTCTTACCTGTCTTGATATACCATGTCTTGGTGTCTTGGTACACTGTAGATATATGTTGCTGGACAACACACACGCTATTGTGTCAATGACGTCGTTTGATTGGCCAGGCGGTTGGCGCGGTCGTTGCTAATTTACAATATATATGTATGCACACACACATACACACACGAAAAAAGGTGGCCGACGGTGACAAGGCCTTGGAGAAAATAAGCCGTGATCGGGATGCACAGCGCGGCACCGTGGCCGCTCTGTCCCGTGACATCGCAGCAGTCAAGCAGCGCGAAGAGGCTGCGGTTTCGGGCGGCAAGGGCAAGGGGGAGAAGGGCGGCGGCAGCGGCAGCAGCGGGGGCCTGGCGCGGCTTAGCGAGGCGAAGGCGGCGGTGAGTCGTACTCGTCTCTCTTCTCTTGTCTCTCATCCCATGTCATGTCTGGATGTGTTTGTTGTGCATGGTGCAAACACAGCTCATGTTGTTCAGTCTTCATTGCACCAGGCATCACAAACGCTTGGAAGAATGCTATCAGGAAGGCCAACCAAGGCACGAAAACCAAGGTTAGGCTTTCATCAGCATCACCTCGTACAGTACTAGGCACGTCCACAGGAACAGGGCGTGCGCGTAGTGGTAGTGCAGCGGGTGCAGCCACCACGCACCAGCTACCCGAGACTTTCAAGAATAGTTGGACGCCTTTGTAACTACCTTTTGCTTGCACCCATGCAAACAAACAAGATATGTCAATCTTTTGCACGTACGTCACAGGAGTACGAGAAGCTCAAGGCCGATGCGCGGGAGAGAGGCTCCGGGGAGCGGGAGGAGATGGCCGACGTCGAGCGACAGCTCACGAACTCGAGGTCCAAGGTCGATCAGCTCCGCTCGGAGCAGGTATGTGGGGGATTCGGCCGGGCCAGCTCGGTAGGTGTAACCGCTTGCTCTTCTTTGCCAGGGTATTGCTCTATTTGGTGGAAGACGGGGTGAGGCTGCCATCCACTGGTGCGTTCGCTTGTTGGGGGGCCCGCTAAGTATATTTCTTGTCTGGAGGACCCGGCCTCCTCGTCAACTCTGAATGTTTGCACCTTGCACTCCTCGCGGAAAACTCGAACGCTTTACGTTTTTGTTGGGGGCCGCTTTTCAAGGTCGTTCTATTTTGAGTGATTTTTACCTGGAATAATTCATCCCGCACGTTGAAAGTGTGGAATTAAATTGTGGAACAGGGACACCAAGGAAATCATGTTTCACTGTGTAGGTTGCGTGGGTTCGGGGCCATGCTTTGCGGTAGTGTTTTTGCTCGGTTATCGTAAGTGTCGTAGAGGATGAGCTTGCTCGAGCACTAGCTGCATCGATTTAAGCGATGGCGTGATTGTTGTCGCCGGTCGACCGATCACGCACCCACCTGTGGACTCTTGAACAAAATGTCCCTGTTAGCCTCAAGGTTCTGTCGTGTAATGAAAGATATTACGGGTCTCGAGCGTGAACAAACTGCAAGGAATGTCTAGTCAAGCATCAAAGAGAGAAGATCCTCGACCTCGTGCAGCTGTTTTTGCAGAGAACCGGCATCCGCTGGTGCCATGCGACCCATTCTCTCTCTCCCTCTCTGTCCTCCTACCTCGTGTGTTGTCCCGACATCCCACCCCAAACAACAGGCGTCTCTCGACGAGCGGCTGTCTGGCTTCGACGCGAGCGCGAAGAGGTTCCGTCAGCGGCGGAGCGACATGGAGAAGACGACGAAGAAGGCTGCCTTGGACCGCGCCGAGCTGCAGCGTCAGCTAGACGAACTCACTGGGAGGAGCAAGGGCGACGCCGTCAGAGCAACGGAGGTGAGGCGGACGCGAGTTTGTGTTGCTTCGCTTCTCGGTTCTTGTGTTGGTACGGTATGCACCATGGCTAGAGACTTTCTGAGGGCAACGGGCGTGTGCGAACGTGACCACGTACGCTTTTCTGCTACAGGTGTTGCTCCGGTTGTCACGGTACGTACCATGGCCGCTGTCTTGTCAGGGCAACGGACGTGGGGCGGATGTCACGGCACCGTTTGAGTCCTGTTATTTAGTCTATAGTTGCCTTGAGGTTTGTCCTCTCTGTGTCTGTTGTGGGTTGTGCTTCGATTTCGTTACTGTCCCTGCCACGGCTGCCGTGGTACACGAGACAACGTCTTTCTGTTGCTCATGACCGAGTGTTTGTCAATGTGGTGTGATTTTGGTCTCATTGGTTGATGCTTTCGACGCCTGCTGGGATATCGTGTTGCTAGCGCGCCACCGATGCAGGCGCTTTTTGTAAGAGGTATTGAGTGTTGGGGTGCACGTGTGTGGGTTGACCAGCGCTGAAACGTAACAATACATGGTAGTGAACGGTGAGTGAGTGGCAACCCAAAACATCATTTCGTGTGATATTTTCATTTTTGAGTTCTCGCACTTGTATTCCCCGTAGCACTCGGACCCACTCGAACAAGTCCAACCATCCTCAAGTCCTCTGTCGTTCATTGTGACCCCAACATGTGTAGCTCAT
This sequence comes from Ectocarpus sp. CCAP 1310/34, assembly GCA_902602495.3. Classification (NCBI taxonomy): domain Eukaryota; class Phaeophyceae; order Ectocarpales; family Ectocarpaceae; genus Ectocarpus; species Ectocarpus sp. CCAP 1310/34. The sequence goes on from CACKRE030005135.1 coordinate 44,876, forward strand.
AATTCCGTTCTGTACCTGGTACCGTGTACTCTGTATCTCATTCCCTGTACCCTGTACTACCCTGTCACACTGTTCACCTGTACCTAGATCGACGAGGCCCTTCGGTCTATCAACGAGCAGCTCAGGGACGCCAAAGACGACCGACGCATGACCAAGCAACAGGAGAAGATGGCTGATTGCCTAGAGGTAAGTCACCCAAGGACACAGGCTATGGGCTGTAGTTTGTGGGAATGCGTTACACATGGATGGATGTGTTTTTTTGTTCAGCAGAGAAACGCAATGTTGTGTCAGAACCAGGGGACAACGACTGCCCTCGCTCTATCAAAGTTCCGAGGGAGTTTTTGTTTTGAAATTTGAAGTTCATTCCAGCAATGCTATTGGCAACAGGGTAAGGCGGCCGGCGCCATCGGTGAGGAGAAGAACGCCACAGGCTTGAACTCATTTTTTTTTTTATGGAGGAATACGGATATGATCGGTGAGTGTCCAACAAGCAAGAAGATAGCGAAGGGCTCAGTGAGTATGAATGAAGGTATCGTATGCATACGATGTAGTTCTGAGGGTTGAGCGGTTCATTCCCTAGACTCAGGCAGCAGAAGCAGCAGCTCGATACCCCTCACCGGATAAGTACTCTTACCCATCCACCATACTCCTTCGAGGGGCCCGAACCTGTGACTCTCGCAATGTCTCTTTCCTTTCCGCTTTCCCACTTGGAAATGGTCGGGGGATCTAAAATCTGAACGGCATGAAACCACACCAAAGCTTAGTAGGCGGCAATGGCAATTTCAATACCACCACCACCACCGCCACCACCGCCATCACCGCCATCACCGACAGACGTTGAAGCGCATCTATCCCGGGGTCAGGGGGCGCTTGGTGGACCTGTGCAAGCCGACCCAGCGGAAGTTCAACGTGGCCGTTACCACCGCCGCCGGCAGAGTGAGTTAATTCATAGTGGTGAATTCTGTCGCCTTTCGTAGGAGTTACTGCTTCGCCCCGACTCCCTTTCTTTTTCGTGATGGTGATTTTCCCACACGCTGTTCAATCTCGTCTGTCCATGTTAACGCACGAACATACATACGTGCGTACATTGATTCTGGAGCGAGAAGGCAATCATATGGTTTGAGAGTTGCTTCCATTGTACGGCATACGGCCATCTCCTGCTCTTGATCTTTTAGATGCTCTTTTGGATGCAAGCGTCCACTGTTAATGGAACTGGCGTGTTTGCGTAACGAGCACGGTTGTGTAATGCAAACATGCGATGCAACAGTTTCGCCGTTTCATACCTCCATCAGGTGCTACAGTACATTGGTATCATCCACCGCTTTCCCTCCCCACAGCCCCCCACTCACTCCCCCGGTCTCACCTCTCTACCCTTTTTTCACTCCGGTCCGTCTTCGCGGTCTCGTCGAGTACGTTTCTTTTGCCTCGCTTCTTCTCACCCTCCTGAGGTACCTCTGGTCCATTCTTTTGCGCCTGTTGCTAAACGTATTTGTTATCAGTACATGGAAGCCATAGTGGTCGACACGAAGGCGGAGTGCCTGGAGTGCCTGTCATACATGCAGACCAACAAGGTCGGCACTGCTCAGTTCATCCCCCTCGACACCATCAAGGTCAAGCCCATCAGCGAGAGTCTTCGTTCACTCGGCCCGAGGTGAGTGCTGCTCAGTTTCCACAACCGCCACCACCAGAAGTAGAGTCGTAGAGTCGTAGAGTCGTAGAGTCGTAGAGTCGTAGAGTCGTAGAGTCGTAGAGTCAGTAGTGGTGGTTGTAGTTGCACTCGTTCCTGGTTCTGCTCTTGCTTGTGTCTTAACCATGGATTTCCGGGACGGATCTCTACCCATTCCCTGCACAACACGGAGACCATAACATCACTGAGTACCTTTGCCCTTGTTGTTTTCTTGCCCTGTGAGTTGTGCCCCAATCAACGTAACTAAAATGTAGCGTGTTCCTTCCCCATGCTAAGTAGACAGACACGTTAGAAGCTGTCATTGCCCTCTGAGCCCAAACATCACCCTGGCTTCCCTGTGCACTGAACTGAACCAATGCATCCATCCTCCGGCGAGGCCAATACCCGAGTACCCTGTTTGGTGTAGACGGCTCATGTCTAGGTTCGAGAGCATTGTGAGACGAGTTCACTCCCCTTTTCCTTGCTCTGGCCGATTTTCTACCTCATGGTGTGTTGGGTTCCTTGCAACTGAGGTGTCAACGAACACGAGCCTTATCATCTTTCCCCTGACAATTTCCTTCGTCTTCGACGTGTTTTTTCAATGCAGCCACCGGCTGTGCGCAGACATCATGCAGGGAGGAGACGATGGTGTGAGAAAGGCAATCCTCTTCGCAGTCGGCAACACCATCGTCAGCGATACTCTTGATGCCGCGCGCGACCTCTGCTTCGGCAGTGGCGAGGACAAGAAGGCAAGTGTTTCGTTCTGTTGGTAGCAGGCAGCACAGCACCGGTGCGGATGGATGGGGCAAAGGGAAAGGGGTGCGCTAGGAAAAATGGTTGGTCGAGAGGTTGAAGACGGCGACGGATGGAAATGGCATTTGCCCTGTTCAGTACGGGGGCGCGCATTTGGAGTGTTTTTCGCCGCAGACGTGAAAGAGACAATCCAGGAGGCACTGTGTGACAGCTGCATAACAGCACAGAAATAACGGTGACCACTCGGTAATGGACTGCGGCGAAGTGTAGCCTACGAATTCGTGGAAGTATTGGATCAATGCCAGAGGTCACGAGGGGTACCCTGGAAAGATTGTCTCAAGTACCCAAAATTTAGCATACAAGGCGTGTTGATGGGATCTGCAGTGCTTGGACCAAAACTTGCAGGAACTACAACAAGCGTTTTTTTTTCCCTTAGCGAACGAGAGAGAATGAATTTCGGAGCGGATGTTGCAAGTTTGCGCCAATTTCCAGAAATACGGAAAATTAGTTGGGCATCAGGCCGATGGTAAGACATGGGAAGGAACGAGCGACACGCTCGATAACTGCGTTGAAACAGGAGGTGTGCTCGAGGAGGTTGACCCGAGCGGGTTTATGATACAGGTGCGTTCGACAACGACTTAACAAGCAAGCAAAGCAGTGGACAGTACAGTACACCGGTCAACGCCTGAGCCATGACACGGCCCATCTCACTCTGCCCCGAAACGACCACCGCACCCCAACCAAACGACATGAATGAAAGCAGATCAAGGCCGTCACCCTGAACGGCTTCTTGATCAGCAAGTCGGGCAACATGACCGGTGGGACCACGACTCGCGACTTAGCGCGCGCTGGACAGTGGGATGAGAAGGAGTTCTCGGAGCTCAAGCAGCGGCGGCAGGAGCTGGAGGATGAGAGGGAAACGCTTTCCAGAGAACACCGGAACCGATCCCTCAAGGCACGACCTACTTTTTTTTTTGGTTTGCGGCGCCTCCATGGTTCGCTTGAAATATTGCTGATGCTTTCTTATTTGTTGTTCTTTGTTTGTTGTTGTTATGGTTATTGTTGTTGTCATTGTTATTGACATGCCCCTCGCCCGTCACACCCACGTGCAGACTGAGCTTGAGACCAAGATCCGAGGGTTAGAAAACCGCGAGAAGCACAGTTCAGCAGACCTGGATATCACAAGGGAGGAGCTGAAAAGCATAGGGAAGCACCAGGAGGCGGCGGAGATCGACAGGGCCAAGGTACCCCCCCACCCCGCTTGTCTTCGAGAGGACCCTATGTGCTAGCACCGGCGTACGCTAATTCACCTGCGTGCTCAACCTCAGAGGTGAACGGAGCGGTTGTTGGTGTCGCACAGAGATTGGCAGGCCTTGTTGGTGTTGCTCGAGGGCAGAGGGTGTGTACACCGCGCTGAGAGGTACGTAGCTAGGGCTGAACAAGCAACAACGATGGCGGTAACGTGTCATCCACGAGCCAAGACTTGCAAAGTAATGGCTACCTTCAAGCGCCGCGCAGACAGTTTGAGGCCCTAGGTTCTCTGTGGGCTGGCGATAAAAACAAGTGGATACATGCCCACGTGTAACTCATCCATGCAGAGCTGTCCTCTCCACCCACCCCGCTCCAAGCATCCGAACGTGTACGTACTAATGTACTGTAGCAGCGCAAGATTAATCCCTCCTTCAGGCACTCCCTTCCCTCCTGGAATATAAACCGGTCGGTTGTTCAAAGAGGAAAGTGATTCCGACGAGTGCATCTTGCTCGTCAGGGCAAAAAAGGCGCACTGAAGAACGCAAGCCCCGACTCAGGTTGCAAATACGACGGGCGGTTCCTGTTTGCACGTTGAGGGCGTAGAGGTATTTTGACGTGAGGATGTCACCGCCAACACCGAACTTTTGCTTTTCGCGGTGCTGCCGTCCGTAACTGCTTCCTGCAGGTTAACGCGGAGCTTGGCGAGAGGGAGGCAGACGTCAGCAGGCTTGAAGCCTCTCTGCTTTCGCTACAGAACAAGGTCGACGCCGTGGAAAATGAGGTAAACGGGGGTGACGGAGGCCGTTAAGCTTGCCGGTCGAGAACTCAGCTGTGGTATGTGGTTCTGGTCTTTACGGGGGGCGAAGGTTCCGGTGTGGCGGGCGATAGCACCATTTTTTTCGGCATGATTGTGTTGGTTTTGATGCGTTCGACAGCGGTTCCGTGGAGGTAAGGGGTACGGCGAAAGACGGGTGGTGGTTCGCCCGGTACCGCTCTTGCTTCGCCGGTTTTTGTATTTTTTTACGGCTGTTCTTGGGGCTGTAGCCTTCGGCCGTCGATTTGGCCCCCGCTGGTGCTGATGGTGCTGCTGGTGCTGCCGTAATTATCGACCAACCGATTCATTCACCAATCCAACCGCCTAACTCACCCAATCACCAGACCCTGTTGCCGCGGAAGCAATGAGAACAGCGATGCGTTACGTGACATGGCCGCGCAGGTGTTCGCACCGTTCCTGAAAAGCGTGGGCGCGAGCGACATTCGCTCGTTTGAGGAGGGCCAGCTGAAGGACATGCAGGAGCAGTACAAGGCGCGCATGAAGCTACAGCAGCACCGCTCCAAGCTAGAGGTAAAGCGGTAACCCGACTTTCGCCGGCCGGTCGGCCGAGAGGGTATAGCAGGACAGATTTGCTTGAATCCGTGGTCGACAACGTTAGTCATCCTGCCCGACTGGTGCTTGGGTGTAGGCACAGGTTATTCTGAGTATGGGGTGAGAGGCGAAATGCGTACATGCATGATTTAGTTGCGTATGCTAGATACTTGCACTTGTGTCTGTGGAAGAGGGAACTTCACTCTTTTCGCCGAGCAACTGCCGCTGAAGACATCCGTGACAATTGTGTAAGTTAGGGGGCACAGGTGGGTTTCCGTCTATTTACGCGAGCAAATAGACGGCCGAGAGGTTGGGTGAAATCACTCGACGCAAATTACATTCGGGGTGCTTGATGTCTTTCATCGCTGTGTTGGCCACATTCTCAAACTGTTTCATGTGGTTTAACAATCTCTGTGGGTCTGTCTGTTCGTCTCGCCTGTCTGATGTTTTTTGTTTCTATCCCTTCAGGCCCAGCTGGCACACGAGCGTAGCCGCGATTTCGACGGCCCGCTGGACAAACTTACGCGAAAGATCAACGCGAGGAGGAAGGAGCTGGAGGAACAGCACGTCAAGATGGAGGAACTGGTCGAGAGAGAAAGGGTAAGGGAGAGGCAGTCGACAGAGCGAAAGAGAGAGAGAGAGAGAGAGAGCGAGAGAGAGAGAGAGAGAGAGAGAGAGAGAGAGA